>VZTY01011077.1:3210-55071 GCA_013400935.1 Turnix velox
TTGCTCCAGCCCTCTGATCATCTTCATGGCCCTCCTCTGGACCCACTCCAACAGCTCAATGTCCTTCTTATGTTGAAGGCTCCAGAACTGGACACAATACTTGAGGTGGGGCCTCACCAGAGCCGAGCAGAATATATTTTGCTGAGGTTTCTTTTTTTTTTTTGCCTTCTCTGTTTGTTTGCTTTGCATTTTTTGTTTAACATCCCTGTCTTTTCTGATTCTTTCTCCAGATACTTATGCTGATGTCCAGTATCAGTTCTTCTAAGTTTGAACTACATCTCCAATCCCTCTAGAAACCAACTTCCAGCTTCAGGTCACAGTTTGCCTGCCGCACGTGGGAAGATGTGGACAATCAATATGATTGATAGATAAGCAAGCTTCGATTTATTGGGGTTTTCACACACTTATATACAACTGGTGCTTGCTAGGTCTCACTCACCATTCCTTATTGTAACACAGCTGGATTCAAGGATGTGTTATCTTTACTTTTCCCATGAGAACCTTAGTTAAATCAGCATAGCTCCTTCATGTCTACTTTGTCACATAGCCATTCTCCCACATTTGCACATCAGCCAAAATGGTCCTTCTGCTTCACACGAAGATGTCAGATAGATCCAAAGTGCATCAAAGGACACCCATAATTCTGACATATCTTATTTCCTTAATCTAAAAGGTTACCTTTAAGGCAATTTCAAAAATGCACATTCCACCAATCTACAAAATCAGTCACTAACTCAGCAAGGCAAGACATTTTAATTAGCAGTAGAAATTCTGTTTATCTGAGTAGGAAATTCAAACTTAGATTTTACTAATTTTCCCTATTTCTGTTTAAAAATTGGAATATTCCTTTAATACATCAAATTTCAAGGTACAGATTCCCTCCCTTATGTGTGTTTAAGAGGGTTTTTTGAGTTAACAAAAAGGAAAGAAAAAAAAATCTCTCATATACATTACAAATGTACTCTCAGAATCAGTGTCAAGGGTAATTTCATTATATAACTTATTAAATGGAAACAATAAATAACTAATTTTTACAGCATTCTGGCCTGCTAGCCACTAATCATTGTGCACAACAGCCACAGTTAATACTATAGTTTATAGTGAAACACAAAGAAAATTATTACTTTCATACTAAATTGTGACAAAAATAGCCAAAATAGAAGGCAGATACTAATTCTAGGCTATGAATTTAATATTCTGTTGATCATTAAAAGTAACATAATTTGGAAAAATTCTATATATTAATGGCTTAACACTTCATTCTCACTGTTCCATTGTGGAAAGATCTCTGAAATGCAAGTCTGGAATAATCATTAAACTTCTTCCTTCAAAGTAATAACATTCTTCTGTTCAGCATCTATAATTCCATTGTTTCAAGCTGCATGGAACAGCAGGCTTGGAAGAGGAAGCCTCAAGTTAAGCAATAAATAACATGCATGTGAGCACTAATATAAAACAAATCAAGCCTATTTCAGAGCTGGCACAGCATCTGTTTCCTGTCTGCTTACTGGTTAAGATGTTGCTTGATCTTGAGCAGAATTCTATACAGCCATGACTGTGCCATAGAACGTAAAGTAAAAGATCAAACTCTTGATTTTAACACAATGGAAATCAGAAATTTTAATGTGAAAAAGTGTAAATTAAGAAGATTTGCAGCACTGAGAGAGAACTAAACCATGTACGAATAAATAATTAATAAAAGTTTTGATGTAAAGTAGGTAATCACTGTGTATTTCCATGTTCCAAAGCACCTACAGTCGTATGCCCTAATTTCTAGACTATTCACAGAATAAGTTAACACTGAAAAAAAGTTGATATGCCTGTTTTTCCTCTGTTATTTCAGTCTCTGTAAGCTTTAGGATTCACAAAGTATAATTTTTACCTAATAGCTTTAGCTGTGAGGACCATCTTGGGCCATCTAAATTTAAAACTCTTAATAAATTACATATTTTTTTTAAGCCAGAAGTCTTAATTTAACTTCAAAATCAATATAAAGTCTTTAATATTGGGATAATTACATTTAACTAAAAAAAGACAAAGGACAAATTTCAGAGCAAAATATTGTTTTGAAATAAAATTCTAAGTGTTTTATTTTAAAAGCTGAAAAAGAGCAACTTGACTTTCCAGTATTTTCTCCCCCACTGAAATTATTCACTGAATTTGAACAAAATTCACTATTTTTTTCATAAGTGTTCATAAGAAATGTTGCCATAGTCGTAATAACACATTAGCCAGAGAAAGCAATTCAACTTGTAGATTCCAGAATGAATTTTCAGGACTGAAAGATTTAATATCCGTTTTGTGTTAAACTGAGTAAATTAGATTTGGAAGCCTCAGGAGGCTGAGAATGGGGGGGAGGAAAATGTTTCTTCTCATGCCATTTGTACAAGCTGTGAAATAAAATAGTTTGGAAAAGGGTTGTAATGGATCATTACAATAAGACCATTTCTTTGGCTGTCACTATTCATGTATCTTTCTACTTGTCCTAATGAATCACAGAAGCGCAGAAGAGTTGAGGTTGGAACGGACCTCTGGAGGTCATCTGGTCCAATTCCTCTTTATGGAGAAGGGCACCCTACAGCCTGTTGTCCAGGAACACATTAAGACAGCTCCAAGGATGTTTGAGATATTCAATCACTGATAGCTATTACCTTTTAACCTAAAGAAAGACAACTATTCAATCAAGGACCTCAAAGTATGTTATATGAGGTGAATGACTACAAACTTCATGGCTATGTGTGTCAATTGTCACAACTTGCAAGGAAATTAGATTGAAATTCCTTTTAAAAAAGCCTTAGCCAAATAACTATATTTTAACCTATGTATAGGAAAGACACAATCTATTACTTTCAATCTAATATAACTCTAATACTCTGATTAATGTATATTTTAGCGTGTAGACTTCAGAACTGAACTGGAATTTCTTGCTGCCCTTCAAAAAATCACTTGGTACTGCAAAAGAGAGTTTGTAGAAACACTGATTGAGCAGAATGTTTTCCTCTGTGAGAAAACAGATTTGTGAGATTCAAAAATTATTTTTGTCTCATACATTTCTTGGAAGTGATAGGATTGATAACATCTCTTTGCAAGCCTGAGTGAAGAAGCAGGATGTTGCAGATTTGTACTCATGCTGATTTCAACCAAGGCACACCTCTGAAAAAAGGAAGGAGGAATCAGCAGTCTTGTGATAATACATTTTTCATTTTCCTACCAGCAAGTATCACAGGAAAAATAAGAAAATCTTATGTTAGGACCATGAGACGTAAATACTAAGAAGAAAATTATTCTGAATGTTAAGTCCATCAGTTTGTTCTTAGACAACAAAGCAGCTGTAAAAGCAATAACTACTGTTGAAGGTATCAAAGGAGTTTATGTTTATTTGGATGTTATGCAAAGTTAGAGTACAAAGACATTGTCAATATTACTGAGACATACTAAACTAACTAGAGGAGCACAAAACTGTTGTGTGTGAATGGCAGGCAACCCATGCAGTACAGGTGGTCTCAGATTCAGGGCATCTCTTAAGACTGACATCAAGCACCCAAGGACTGATGAGCAAGGCATCACGGAGCATGTTAATCATAATCCCTGTAACACAGGGTCTTTATCCTCCTATAATTTTTGGGAAAGGCACAGAGAATGTATGCCTGTCAGCATAAGCAGTGGTAAAAGGCAGAAAGAAAAGGCACTTTTTAATCCAGTCTGGGGATCAGATACTGACAAAAGATATCCTTCTGTACCATTAGGCTTGTCTTTTCCCAGTAGAAGACAGTTCTGGATATCAGAGCAGATGAGCTTGTTTTTTATCGAGCAGTTACATTTTGCATCAACTATTCCATAAAGAAGCCATTTCTTCAGGGTGCATGCAGTAAGGGAGATACATAGAAGCACTTTTTTCAAGTTCCACACAGAAAGCTCTGTCTTTAACAATTAATTGTATAGAGATTTAACTCAATTTCATTATATCCGCTTGGCTAGCTCATGTTACTTACTCTAGATAGCAAACAAATGCAGAGAATTTTTCCTGTGTTTCCTAAGAGAAGTCTGCTTGTATTCGTTAGAAAGATGCAGAGTATCACATTGCCAAACAATTCTCTGCCCTCAGCAGTAACTGCAAGTTCAAACATTGAGGCTTGGCAAGACATCTTTTCAACACACTCTTTTAATAACAATCATGTAATGTTTATAAAGTGGTGAAAGTTCATTGACTTTAGTGAGCTCTTAGTCCTGCCACAGCTCACAAAATTTCATCACCTCTTTGCTCTATGAACCATTTACACACTGGGTCCAACATTGCAGCGATCAATGAGCACAGACAACTAACTCCAGCACTCCAATTGTTCTGAGAAATTCATCAATGCTACAAACTACTGACCTTACCCTAAACCCATCTGATTGCAGGCCAGTTGGCTTAAATTTTCTTGCCACTCATCAGCACAAACATGGTAATCAGTCGCTGACCTGTGAATGGTCAGGAACGTAGAAGAATTCCCATTCTTAGACAAGGTAACTGCAAAGAAAAATAATTTAAAAAAATAAATTCACTATTATTTCATATAGTTTCATAAATGGCATGCTGAAACCATGCATCTACATTCAAAAGAATTGTCTGAGATGCTGGTACTTTTACTCATTTTATTAGCTCAATGTACAAGAGACACTAAGTAACAAAAGCATCTGGAGGAGCAGAATAAACTGGAATACTCTCCACTCATCAGCAGAGGTTCACATGGGTTTGTGATAGACTTAATCTTGTAAAACAATTGAACAAATAGTCTAACTGAAATCACTGAACTAAATCAGAGGAGGAATGCTGCTTTATGTAAGAGTAACATTTGACTTTTGGTAGTATGCAGTTTTCCTATCATAACAGTACATGAGTCTAATTAGAGAATGTAAGAACAGCTACTGCTTACAGAAAGATAAAGGCCATCCTCTCTTAACCCATATGCAAAAGTGCGTGCAACTACTTTTATCCCACACAAATCTTCTGAAAATGGCCCAATGTGGAAATTTATTTCTCTCCCTTTCTAGGATCTCTTAAAAGATGTTGAATTGTGTGCATTTCTTCCCCAAATACATACTGGGTTTAATTAGAACTGCTGTTCTGACTTATGCTTTGATAGCACTAATCTGAACATAGCCTGTCATTGTGGTTATTCCCTATACACTGAAGGTGCTTTTGCTTCTCTCCTCCCGAGAAAAGTATACTAATTCCAGATTACATTTTATCAAAGATGCATTTCCAAAACAGTTCTTTATTGTGTAGGTTTTATCATATTCTGTTGTTTACTAATTTTCATACAATCTTAAATATTTTAAATTATTCAGTCGTTCTACTTCAATATGAATATAAAAGACTTGCTTCTGTAAGCCACAGTACACCTGAATTTAAAATTTCTTATGAAGCATCTCAAAACTTAGTAATATAGACTACTCAGTAAAATTTCAGAGGATGTACTACCACTTCCCAAACTGCTTCTTTTCAGTGCCATTTTTCTTTAAACAATGACACTTGGAGAGTTCTGCTTCAACAACACATAAAAACATGAGGTCCATTCTGAATCTAGACAGCAAGAGCTGGTTACACCATTGGTCAGGTCCTTATCCAGTGCAAAGGGGGCCTAGCAAGGCCATCTTCTCATAAACTCTGAATCTGGACCATTGCAGCCAGTGGGAATTTCACACTGATTTTCACAAGTAAAGAATCAGGGCTTTGCCCAAATAAATTCCACATCTACTTCTTCCTACTCTCTCTATCCACAACAATTCCCAGATTTTATATACCATCTACACAAGTTCCTTGCCATGTCACCTGTCTTCTGTCTTTTCAATGTGATGCTTCACACTGAGCCTTTTTCTCTTTCACCCTGTTGCCTGCATGCTTCCCCAACCACCAACCAAACTCCCTTGGAGCATCTCCCCACCAATGCAACTGTATCCTGAATCAAATCACCAGTGACTTCTGCCATCACCCAAACATCACCTCCAAGCAGAGCACACCACTTCAGAAACCTACCACAGTCCCATTCATCTGAGCTGTCGCTGCAGTCAGCATGCCCATCGCACCAGAGCTCTCGTGGTACACATTCATGGTTGACACATTCAAGTTCACTCTCTTCACAAAATGCTGCAAGGACAAAAACATGTTTCACTCCAAGAAAAAAAAAATTATTGAATGTCATGTTCAAACTGAGACTCAAAAAAATGAGAAGGAGGTTGAAGATAGGTTTAATTTATAGGGCAAGAAAGTGAGACAGATTTGCAACAAAATTCAGGGTGGACACCACTGAGGCAGAAGGTGGTTGATGCCACTCAGTGGCAGAGGGTATCACAACTTAGAGGGAAGGAAGGAAGGGTGTGTGGAAATGGCAAGTTCTGTGATTACTCAGTTATCATCATCAGCCTTGTCATATGAAACCTGTCTAAACCTCTCAAATTAAAATGTAACATTCCATGCTTTTTAGGAGACTGCTCCAAATCTTTATTTCTTCATGCTCTCTGAAAAAAATACTGCAGTGTATTCCCTCTCATCCACAGCAATTCTACATTCAATTTTGTATCCTCCTTTGCTATTTAAAATCATGGAATTATTATTATCTCTATTGTAGAGATGGGAAATTTATGTACAGGTAAATGTGCTTTGGTTCACAGCTGACTGCCAGCTGGCAGCATCAGACAGGGATTTCCTGAATTTCTCTCCAATCCAGGAACCACAAGAACTTCTGTGTACAAGGACTTTTAGTCTTCTCCCACCCACAAACCTCTTCCCAAACAGTGGGTGTGTAGCATCACACTACCCTCCTCACTAACCTATCTTCCAGCTTCTATAAACCTCTATCATTTGGGAAATTTTAGAGCTAGGGCAGTGGAGAGGATGCACAGAAAGAAGCTGTATTCAGTTGAGTGTATGTCTGGCTGCTGGATAGCACTTATATTGCCATACAAACCAAGCCTTTCTTCACAACACTACTGCAGAAATGTATCTCACAGTGAAAATAAGTAATAAAGTAAGGTATGTGATCTCCCTGGCTCTGGAACAAAGCATGCCAAACTAGCAAAAAGCCCTCTAATTTCACCTTCCATACAGAGAGTGCATTTTAAAAGCTGGAAGCCCTCAGCTGAGGAATAAAATAATTTTAATACCACTTTCCTTCTTTAGATTACAGCACATAGACTGTCTGGAATGGCATAAGCTTCACAAATGGTGTAAGCCTCACAATGAAAAGCAGAATAAGAACTATTCTGTGAACTGCCTCTTCACAAAAAGAACTGAGGTCTAATGATATGTGTAGGCTGACAATCATTTTGGCAAATATATTCACATGCTCCAAAATAGCACATAAAATGCACCTACCATCCTGTCCCTGCCAACAGGGCTCCAGAGACTCAGAGAAACCTTTTAGAAATTGTAAAAGTTATATCCTACACTTCTAGCAAAATGATGAAATATTGGGATTTGCCCAAAAAACTAAAATTTCAGCCTTCAATTAAGTTTACCAGATGTCTCTTCTGTCATGTTCAAGTTCAGTCCCAGGAAGTATGTCTTTTCTAGTCTTCTACTCTTGTGGACATGCCAACACACCAGGTTTTATCAAAAGAAGCACCCTGATCTAGTGGAAGGTGTCCCTGCCTATGGCAGGGGGGGGTGGAACTCAATGATCTTTAAGGTCCCTTCCAACCCAAAGTAGTCTATGATTCTAATTGAGAGCACTATGACCATAGTAATGAAAGTGAAGCTTACATCTCACGGCATCCACTCCCAGCTTAGTGTGCAGGGTGGGAGCCTGCAAAGCCTCTCTTCCCACCCACTAGTGGAAACAATGCAGCACAGCTCCCATAGGGAAGAAGGGACTCTCTAGCACACCATGAGCACTCTGAGCCAACTTGCTTTGAGCACACGGATAGGGCACTACACTAAGTTTTTATCTCAGTTTGGATTATAAAAGAAGTCTGTGGAGACAAGTGGGAAGAAAAAACTAAATAATAAATGTCAAGCAGAAGAGAAAATACATAAAGCAGGGAGCCATATGAAATTTACTGAAGAACAGAGCAGAGGGAAAATCATGTGGAAATCAAGAAAAAGGAAGCAGTGAGCAGCTATACCTACATGGAATGAAGTTGAGAAAAGTTGTGAAAAGGGGTCAAGAAGCTACCAGGAATAAAGGGGACAAGTACAAACACGTAAGAAGGAGGAAGTAGAGAGACACAAAAAAAGAGGACCAGAGTGACCAAGGAGACATCAAGGACTCAGGGATGCAAACAAAAGAGGACATAGGATGAAGGAAGAGATAAATTGGTGCTGTAGAAAAACTGAAAAGGAAACTGAGGAAATCATTAAACCTCTCTGTCCATAGAAAACATTTATATTTTCATTTATTCTGCACCCTGAGATACTCGAAATATGATCAGCCCTTTATGGGGTAATAAACTGCTTAAGCTCTTACAGCAGTTCTTTTCATCCATCATGTCAGGGCAGTCAGGGAAACCATCACAGATCATAGTGTGTTTGATGCACAACTTCTTCAAGGGACACTCCCAAAGACCCCTTTCCCTGCAACCTGAGGACAGAGAAGCAGAGTTTTGAAACATTTGCATGCATTATCAACTGTGTTCTTCTTCCTTAATAATCATGAAATACCCAAAGTATTTTCACTGGCAGTATAAATTTTAAAAGGTACCAAGAATAGCTGCTACCAAAAAAATGGAAATAAGATTGTCACAGTTCACACTTGATAAATGGGTATAAAATGCATAATACTTCATAATACCTAAGCATTTTTTTAAATAACAATCTACAGTATGCTACACATCTCTATAAGCAATGGTTTAGGCGTTAGGTCAATTATTTCAAAACCCATACATAACACCAGTATTCATGAAATAAATTTACCTTTAATGTATCAACTTTTCTAACCCAGAAGTCAATAGAGTTTCCTTTAAAAGTATATCATGCAGACCATCATTCTTTCAAAAGCAAATTCTGTGACAGCATGGAATCTCCATGAAACAACGTGGAAATTTTTCTGATTATACAGAATGTGATGCAGATCACAATGAAAGGTGGGGAGATGCTGTTTAGTGCTGACCACAAAAAGTTTTCCATGTTCCATAACCTGACACTAAACCCACTTGAAAATTTTAGAAAGACCCAGTGATTGTATGAGTTTTCAAGTGGGTTCACTGCTACACAGGGAACAAACCCAATTGTTTTCTCTTCCAAGTCCTGTTTACCAGCCTCTCTGATTTCAAGAGCAAAACTTATAAAAAGGCCTCAAAGTGTTTTGACAGTAGAATTCCTGTTAGTTAGGAAGAGGAAATGAAGAATGGCCCAAGGTATATTTTAGAAAAGCACCTTCTCTTTTTTTACTTCATTATTTACTTTAACTAATAAAGCACTTCACTGAGGTGCCATCTTAAGTACTTTGATATACTAACAGCCTGCATATCTTGACATTCTGGTTTTATAGGAAGCCATTGCCTTCTCCTGACAAAAAGAGGTGGTCGGATTGCCTTCTTTTGTCATTTCTATGGATAATAATACCAGGTTTTATTTCAATCCAAGCTCAAATTTGGGTCACTCCACTGATGGTCCCACAGACAAATAGCTGAGATATCAGCTGCATTTGGGGCAGCACCTCTGTTTGTCTGGACCTGGAACTACAGCAGCACATCAGCAGTATGTGGAGATGATCGCTGGCAGATCTGCTGTTTCCAAGAAATGTTATTGCAGGAGTGTTTTACAAACATGAGCCAGAGAATCAGTACCAGCTCATCTGATTACTGAAAAAATCCATTCCTTTTTTAAGTGTAACTGGATGTGTGGCCTGATAGATTTTGTTTTAATTCAAAAATCCATGTAAATAAATGTTAGCGCACAGAGAAATAAATAGACTTGAACTTGTGAAACTAATTCCACATGATCAAAGAACTTTCTTGGGTATTGCCATTTTCCAGGTCTCCTTCTTGACTACTATTAATGAAAAATTAATTGAAACAAAACAAAACCCTTCCTCTATAAAGAACAACAAATGCCAGTCATGTTAAGGAATTAATATGAAAATAAAATAAATGAGCTTAAAAAATCACTTATGAACCTTGCAACTTCTAGCAGAGTGTTTACAATTAATTACATACATGTTTGCTTTTCCCCTCCCTCACACATGATAGCATTACGCTGAAATGTGTATCATGATTCTCCAGAATTTACATTCAGGAACAATACAGACAAATAAAGAGAGAATTCCTTAGGAAAAAATCAGTACTTACTGAATTCAATGTTCAGATATATTGTCCCATTGTTAGAAGCCATATTATATTTGGTGTATTTATATTTCTTCTCCAAATATTTTAGTGGCAGTGAAAATGGAGATATTTACATCTCCATTTCATTTTTTGGCAAGAGACAAAGATTCAGCTATGATCTTACCTTCCCTCTTCTCCAAAATATAATGCAAGCTACATTTTCTTATTCTCATATATGTTGCCCATGTAAATATTATTAAGATATTAAGACCATCATGTTTTTCTTTCCACTAAAGTACTGCAGTCAGAACTCAGATTTCAGAAACCAGTGAAGCACAGCACTGGTTTTGAACATTATGTCCTCATTTTCTTTAGTATTCTTCTAGAACCCTCTTCTGCTTTCTGCCAGCAGTATAGCTCAGCAGCCACTAAATTAATACGAACAATTACAATCAAGCCTATTTAATACCACAAACTTTCTTGACATCTATTGTAATAATAATTTTGAGAAATTATTTTCTCACACTTTTCTGAAATGTATCCTGAAGTCTCACATTCAGAAATCTAGGTCAAATTTTCGCCCCAAATCTTAGTCTAAATGTCACTAAAGTCTTGGGGTTTTGCTGCAATTTCATAGGTTAGATTTCTTCTCACTAAGATCATGTGAAAGAAGGACAAGGATTCCTAGCAGGAGGAGAGAGTGAGGGCTGAGCACAGGTCTACTCTGCATAGGCAGAATGTACCTTAGTCCCTTTGGACTCTTATGCTGAACATTTTTGGCCAGAATAGCCTGAGCATCCAAGAGCTGTAGCTCATCTTTTCCAGCCTCTCCTCCCTGCATCCTGAGTTGTTCCATGCCTGTCATTTAAGGTATTTCAAATACAAGGTTTTCAGCTTCAATGCTGACTATTAGTTCATGGTATAAAAACAATTTCTAAGGATAAATCTAATGAAAGGTGAGCTAGACATTTACACCTGGAAAGATCATCAGGTTTTGATTTTGCCCTGAACACACAGAATATGAATGAGCCAGTGACAGTTACTTCTAGAGATCTTTCAGGACTTTCTGTGCTTCAGTAACAGTGTTATCCCTGATCAATGTAATGTCACCCTGACAGCTATAATTTCCTAGCAGATACCATCTTCCATATTTATAGAAACTGATAAAATTCTGCTAGTGACATTCTGTCTAGACGACTGAAACAGAGAGAGACCCACTGGAAAAATGAATGTTATCTACTAGAGCAGTATTTCATATGTTAATGTCTAGGAGAATAAAATTATCCTAAAAGATGCATAGCAATTAGTGTGCTAAAGAGTCAAGAGCAAGTGGCAGGGAGGACACTTGAGACAATTGATTCAAAGGTAAAGAGATGACAAACTGAAAATCACCATGATCATCAGCTTTGCCTTTCCTTGATAAACCAAACAAAAGAATGACCTAGTATTAAATCCTGTTTCAATGAGCATATCTTTTTTCTCTTTTTGAAAGGGAGACAAATGGTGCAGAAAGGGGACAGAGATAAAATACAATTTGGAAACTTCAGGTGATTGAGAATACATCACATCTTAATGATAAATAACTCCTTGGTTACTTCAATAATTTTTAAAAATTGCTCTTAAGAAACAGAGCTTTCAGATCTGAATTTTAGCCTAGCTTCAGCTTTCGGCTGTTGGATCTTATTTTATTTTTGTGCAGCCGAGCAGAAAGTCTTTCACTGCCACAGTTTTGCTGCTCACACATACTGTGCTTCCATCTTCACCTGCTCTCAAAGTTGTTCGTTATTCTCAAGCTCAACATATTCCCTCTGGTTAAAAGATCTCTGTTTCTGAGATTCTGAAATTATATTTCTGAGACACAGAAATATAGATTGCAGAAATATACTGGTGAATAAAATTTGTGGTCACCATCTTTGCACCTAAGGCCTGAGGCTGACCAGTTTGAAAAAACATTTAATTCTTGGCTCTTGCAGTACAGAATTCACTTCAGCAAAACAAGAACTTTTGTCACTACATCATAATGACATCACTATATATAAATTTAAAACTCTTTTTATGAATTCAAGATATAAGCTGCCACAAAGTCATACTTTAGCTAAGTAAAACCTCTAGCAGTATGAAAATTACATGTGCAGCATTCGTTAACTTGATTACTGAAGGAATACTCAAACATCCTGGCATATGCTTAGCAGAATCAAAATTATCAAATATTGTAAATCGTTTTGAATTTAATCAAGAAGGGCAATTTATGAAGTATTTTTACTGCCACCAGTCTTGGGAAAAAAAACAAAAACCAGCAAAAAACCCACACTCTCAAACATATTTTTGTCCAGAAAAGGGGGCTTATCCTCTGAACTGCAATGTTATGGTTCAAATAACTGAACGGAAAACAAAACTCATTTTCTAATACTTCCATTATTCTCTATGCAAACAATCAGATTCACCAAATTTATTTACCACAGCTATCTTCATCACTGTCATCCTCACAGTCAGCTTGACCATCACATCTTCTGGATGCCAGCACACACCTCCCAGAACGGCACTTGAAGTGACTGGGTGAGCATTCTGCAAGTGATAAAGCGCAAGGAGAAAACAAGATTCAATAATTTGCAACCTTAACTCATCACACAGGTACTTATTTATTTATCACTGGGATTGTTCTGGAAGGGAAAAACAACAGGATAGAAAGATGGTGTGATGAACATCTGTAACAAAAATATCATCAATGACCTTAGAAGCCATAGAAAATAACATCCTCGTGATAAAAGGTATGTGAATGATATTGTTAAGATTCAAGAATAATTCTGTATGAAAATATCTATGTTTACATTGCAAGCTGTCTCAGGTTCAGCAATGCCTGGAAGGGAAGTAATTCAGCACATGGCAATAATTCTGACAATCACAGCTGAAGCTGAAAAATCACCCATGTTTTCTAATAATAAACATTTATAATGTTCTCAGAAACGTAATTTCTTTTACTATGAGAGTTTAGGTTTTTTTCAGAAGTATTTATATATAATTCTAAACTTCCTAGGTAAGACTTTTTAACCAATGCCAAAAGTCAGTAGAAATCTGACATTGAATCAACATAAATGTCTAGCAGTCAGTTAACCCAAAATAATCCTGATTGGATCTCTCAATTATTCACACTAATTCTAAAATAATACTAAAAACTTCTTTTTCATTGATTTTCCAGGAATATTGATTTCAGTGCTAATGTCAATCAACTTACCAGGCAGACTCCCTCTCATAAAAGGGAGAATTTTTTTTATTATCATTTTTCTACGTGAACATAATATCTCTCTTAAGATGGGACACACCAGCCCTGTAGGCAGTATTGTATTTAAAATACAGCCACTCTATATTACATTTTACAGGCAAAATACCTAATAACAGTGGGAAGAAGGTTATAAAACTTTTGACATATTTTTCTTTAACTGTTCCAGTGACTTTCATTTTCCCAGCTACTTGGTCAGTGTCTTGGCAAGAGGAAGAAGAAAAGGAAAGCCAGAAACCCCACAGATCTTCCATTCAGTGACCATGGCAGAAGGAAAAGCTGCACAACCTTTCTCTACATATATACAAAGAACATCTAAAAGAATTTAAGGCAATTTCGTTATTTCGTTCTTTTGTTCCCTGCTCACACCCACAAGGATTAGCATTATCGCTGAACTCAAAACCCAAAATTTGCCAGTTGCTACTGAAGCTGGTTTGGCACAAGCCTCTACAAAACTTTCCCCAACAAAAACCAAGAGCAAACAATAGTTGGCAAAAACTCTTAATACTACTGTGTTTTTCTCAGAGCTGTCATGGGGCTCAGAATTTTTAAGACTGTCAAGAGTCCACTTTCTGGTTAGTAAAGCATGTATTTATAGGAGTTACCTTCTACACCTTCATCTGGTGTTAGACAAGTTTGGTTGTCTGAGTTTTCATCTGGAAACTGAGTGCAGTCAGTATCTTCTGGCCACTGCAGGCCCACAATCCCAAGCACAGACTCACAGCGCTCCTTAGACTGTACACACAATGCCCTGTGGAGACAGAGAGGAACTGCACAATGCAACTGAGTGAAAGTCTTAGAATTTCCCAATTATTGGAAGTTAACAATCGTAGATAAATTTAAAAAGATTAAGGAGAAATCAATTAATCATACTACTATACATAAAAAAAAAACAAACAGAAGATACATCCATCATTTCTGTTGAAATGTTATTTCAAGTTACTGTATGCAGACCACTACCTGAGTTACAATATAACAGCCAAATTTCATTACTTACAAACATTATCTCCTCTGTAAGGGATGGCAAAGAATCTTCTTTAAGATGCACTAACTGTCTTCCTTCAGGAAAAAAAAGTCTACTTTGTACCAGTGAAATGCTATCTCAGAAACCATGTGGTTTCAGGAGTACAAACTATTTAAACCTGCAAACAAAAGAGCTAAGAACTCTGAAGGAGATTCAATAAAAGTAAGTTTGGGGGAAATCAAAGCACAAATCAACCTAGTCTTGAGGGTGCTATCAGTTAGAGCAACAGATACTTTCTCACCTGGAAAAAGGCACGAATATGGTCCTTTTTTACCACATAAAGAGGATTTGCCAATAAAATAATTTCTGTCAAATGCTTCAACAATACAAACAGAAAATACGTAACAGGAAAATCTCCTATTGTGTTAAGCATGACTCTAAGCATTTGGCAACTACTTTTCCCTGGAATCATAGCTGATATGCCACTCAATGCAGTAGGAGCATCTTATCAGTAAGAAAGATTTCACATACTTGCCCACTGCTCTTTCTCATACACAGATATCTATACTTTTCTTTACATCTGGTCTATAGCTCTCCTCAGCTTCTATCCATGGCTGCCTAGTTTAACCTCAGTGAACACAGTCAACAATTTATTTTCTCACACTTCCTTTAACTACCTTTGATGTTTCCCCATATCTTTTCATTCCTAGACTCACAAACTCTTTTACTTGCACTTTTAGATAATATTTTATATTTTAGATCATGCCTTCTAAGTCTATAATTTGGACTTTCCAGTGTGTTTTAAAGAAAATTATTCTTTGTTTTTAAAAAACAAAGAATAAAATCAAACAGTTGGATCCCGCATATTTCTATTTTCAGTTATTTGCATGTTACTTTTAACTTGCCTTTTATTTAATTTGATTCATTTGTCCAGATCGTTCTTCTAGGAACAGAGACTCCTTTCACAGAAGGCATTTTGTTCTACTCATTTTTCTCTGATCTTCTGATCAATGGACCATGTTGTTCCCTCCAATAAACCTCAAGAAATGCAGTGGCCAAACCCAAGCAAACAGATCCACTTAGGATAAATTATTTATGTTCTTTTGAGAAAACAATACATTATTAATCTTCTTATATTCAATTTTGTTTTCATGATTGCATGAAGAAGAGTCAATGTCTTTTCACAACAAATGCTTCCCCATTGGCAGAAGCAGCTGGAAGAAATGGATAAATGGATTCACACTGATTAACCATGCTGCAATTACAGGCTCTCTCTTTCCTTTTAGATCCTCCTCAGCATCAAAAAGGTTGACTCACACCACTTTATAACCTCAGCTTTTGGAATGCCAGAATCTTTATTTACCACTGGAAAAACTCTCAAGCCAACAACAACAATATGAAAAATGCATCTTTAAAATTTGGTTTTGCTGGCTGAGACATCTAAACCATTTCTGCCCAGGATACTGTGTGCAGTGCTCCTCACATATTTATACCTTTGGCCAAAGCTGAAATTTTCCAAAAGCTATGGCAAGCCATTTAGTTGTCAGTGAGTGGGGAAACTATCAGAGTTTTAAAAATTAAGCATGGCAGTCAGATTAGTAACACAAAGACAATGAAAAGCCTTGAAAAGCTAAGATCGTTTAGTTGTAGCACCTAGAATGGAAAGAACAGATCAGTATGTCCTATTAAAAAAATCAAATATAGCTCTGACAACTATATTTTATAACAGATGCAGAATCATGGTATGAATTTGCAGGTTATGGTTGGAAAGTGCACTCTGACTTGAAAAGCTTAACATTGAAAAACTGCATTAGCTGAACATTTAGCAGATAAGACAGGTAAGTAATCTGGCCTCTCAGTGCTTAAGAGACATCTGGACCATGACCTTAATAACATACTTTTAACTTGGTCAGTCCAGAATTGGTCACACAGTTGGACTACACAATCATTGGAGGTCCCTTCCCACTGCTGTTTTGAATACTTCGGATACTAATCACACATGCATAATGAACATGCATTTAATGAACTTAAAATCTCTTGTTCTCTACCTTTTGCTATGGAATTCCAAAGCAAAATTTCAGATAATCTTATTCTCAATGGAAACAGAATATTTGGAAAGACTTAACACTGCTAACTAGAAATTAGTTGAAGTATAGTATGGTACCTGCAAGGTGGGATCCTCTGATTTGTCTGGGGGTCACATTTTGGTACTAAGATTGTACAGGCAAAAAACATAAGGTACTTGTAGCAGTTGGTCTGAACCAAGGCTGGGAAAAGAGAAGACTCCCAGCTGATAGAGGCCTCCTTCTGTGTCCTGTGGCCCAGGTAATTTGGGTAATAAGTGTAGTTGTAAGGCAAGTTCATACAGAGTTCCAGAGTAATTGGTTCACACTGACCTTTCACAGAAAGAAAACAAACCAAAAAAAAAGAAACACAAGTGGTGTGAGAATAAATGAAATAAGAAGAAATAATTACATGAGAATTTAACGATCTTATCAGTCAGAGTTATCCTCTCAGGCTTGAGAAACTACAAGTTTCAGAGTCAAAGACCCCATACATGCCTATTCATAACAGCAAAAATTTCAAGTATTTCATCCCAAATTGGTAGTCAGAAATATTTATTTTTCAATTTGACACCAGAATAGAAAACAACAGGAAGAATTTCTTCAATTCAGACTGAAATTCAGCTTTTTATTTAGCACCGACACCAGTGTGAAATTATTTAGTTTATTTTTGAAATACGAGAAAATTTTCCATGAAAAAGTGCATTACTTAGAAGTAATTTGTTACCAAAAGACTGCATAGTTGTCTAATCTGGAAGTAAATGTATCTCGACTAATTCTGCACCAGCCAGTTGTTAATGTCAGTTGCCAGCAGAACGTGGCAACTGTATCACCCTGTAGTTGGATCTTTAAGATGAAGTTCCTAGAAGATCCAACAATCAATGCCAGCTGATGAGCAGAATTAACCTGCATTTCTTGGACTGGCATTCCCTGTTAGAGCTACATTTGGCATCTGCCTCTAGTCTGAGTATCATAATGCACATATTACACAGCTTTTCTTCTCTGCTAAATCCTTGTGCACTGTTGGTACTGAACTATTTCTGCTATTTCAAACTATTTCAAACCACTTAGTCCCAGGTTTGGGGTAAATGATGTTTGAGCTTTCAACAGTTGCCTTCACGTAATGCCAACTTCTTTCCTCCATGGTGAATTCTCCCTTGTCTTCCCACACTTCAGACCAGAGGTCCAGACCAGTTTGTTTTTGTCTTTTGGTATTTCCCCAGTAAGAATCTTTTATCAGTGTTCACTCACATTTCATTATAAACCCCAGGTAAATGGGGGCAAAAAGTTCATGCATTGTTCCAAGTGCTTGTGTAACACAATGTTATTCAAGACTAAAGGGTAGGAATACACCTATATCATTCTCTCTTTTGTTATGCTTCATATTTACAGGGGTTTATGGTAATTCTAGAAGAAAATCTAGTCCATGGAAATGCCCCTGCAGGATAGATCTTTATGCATTTTCAGTAAGATTACAATTTTCACACTGTGTTTAGAAAGCTTTTATCACATTATGGTGCACAAGTGTCATTGTAGGTACCTAAAGAATAAATCTTACACCAGATTCCCTGGAATTCACAAACTGCATATACACTGCAGGAGAATACCTGGTTAAGTAACACAAATATTAGCCTTTTCTTCTCACGTCTAAGAGAGTTTAAGAGATCTTGCCACTTCCTGATTAATACCCTTATCAAGGTAAAAAAAAAAGTTTCCTTATGTTTAGAGGGAACCTACTGTGTTTCAGTTTGGGCCCATTACCTCTCGTCCTACCAACAATCACTGAAAGCCAGACTTTGTCTTCTTTACATTCTCCCTTCAGGTATTTGTTCTGTTGTCCTAAATATTTTCTTTCTGTATTATAATGCCAACCTAAAATCCCTTCCAACCCAAACTATTCTATGATTCCATGATTCTGATATTATCATATGTGGAGAACATCTATTGCATTTGGTGTTGCAGACTGTAGCCTATGCTTTGGAGATTTCCAAGAAAAGAGTTATTCGGACCAGAAAATACTGCTTTGTCAAAACTGAAAATTTCCACTGGAATTCTCTCATCTCTCACCAAAAATGGAACAACTCTGGTCAAAATATGAACTGTGAAAATATAATTTAAAAGACAACAGTAATTCCAGATGTTATACAAGAAAAAGTCTTTCCCAAATTCTCTTGCTGTTCCATTGTGTGCAAACAATTAAATATTCACTGGACCAGAAAGGGAGAAAAAATAGTTCCAGAAATCTAATTCAGATTCTGTGTTATTCCTGTTGAGAATTACAGACCGTTGCCTATAACACGATGAGGAAACATCTTCACCAAAATCCTCATGAGACGGAATATGAACATTGGTTTACAACTTAAATACTAGATGTTAAAAATGTTTTGTAACACAGTCCTAGCTACCCAAATATTTGCCAGAATTGCTGTTCATACATATGATGGGGTACAAGAACCTGCATTGATGAGGAGATTTTGGACCATGAGATGAACTGCACTGCAACATCATAAGTCTCATGCTAATTAATCCACAAGGGAGAAGAGTATGAGAAAGTACACTCTTAATGCTTTCTTATTGTGAGAAAGACTGACTTGCAGACGCATTACTAGAAAGACTGTTGTCTTTTGCAGGACTGTAGATGCTGTCTGCAACAGGTGATTTGCTTAAAAGAGGAGGGCTCCTTGAGTATATAAGAATGAGAAGGGTTTTGTTGCTGCCCTGTTCACCAGCCAAACAGACGACTTGCCTCATGCCATCAGCTGTGAGACCAAGGTTGATCCCATCACAATGTGGTAGAGACAAGTTATATGTTATTTATAAGTTGTAAGTATTTCAAAACAAAATTACAAAATACTGCCGCTTTTTTTTGCTTTTTGCCTAAGTATAAATTTGCTACAGTTTTAAAAATCAACCAGGCTTTAGTGTAACATCTAGTAATTTTTGGAAGCAATATGAGTAAAGAAGCTTTGAAAAAGGAGATAGAATTATGGAAGCTCCTGGGTAAATTGCAGTTTATTACTGAATTTTGCAGTGGCAAAATTAGCAATGCTCAAATAAAAACATGAATGTTCAAGTGGAGAAAGTGAGAAGCAACATCTGTTCTTTGAGGCACAGGCTGCTAGAGATGCAACTTCTCCAGCAGGCAGGGAGCTCTGTGATAAAGCTTCCTTCACCCTCATCAGCCTTCAGCCCACAGAGAATCTATTTTATCACATGCATTTAGATTAGTAACTAGAGTGGAATTCAAGTCAGTAATTATATCTCAATGAATACTCACATATTTTGAACTTAAAATATCAGGAAAATACGGACTCTAAATTTCACCACAGGCAGGAAAAGATTACTTGAAGAACTGGTTTTTTTGGAGATGTCAGATACCTACAGTTCCTAGGGATCTCAATAGAAACTGGTGATACGGTCAACAATGAAAGAAATTTGACCTGCTGTGACATCTTGTGTTTGATTTCTTCTTTTTTAGTGTATGCCAAGATATATTGCTTTTTTTTCATCAGGAAGAAACAAACTCTCATGGGAGATAATATCTTATCCTGAATTGCAATATACAATGAGAAAATTAACAAGATAATTTGATTAATAAAAAATAGTATTTTTTAAATTTAAGTTTCATTATTATTTAATGAAAATTTTTTTTTAGTTTTGTTGTTATATGGATACTTTCCTTCTCACTTCATAACCCTTTCTAAATATTTCTTGGAGAAGAATGATGGTTTGATTCACAACAGACAAGTAAAAAAACACCCAGCACCTATTACTCCAATCACCCTAGAAGGCTCCTTCATACTCAAATAGTTTGGTTATAGACACAGATTAGAGGACGTCCCCACTGCATCTCCTGCATACCACCTTTGCAAAAAGAGAAGGCAGATGAACCCATCTTCAGAGAGATGCCTTGCCTCTTGAATGCAGGCCCAGGTACTTGTGAGTGCTTTAATCATATAGATATATGCTTGAAGAGCAGCAAGCTTGTCTTAAAGAGCCTCTTCAGACCACAGGATAGGCCATTCCAATCCAAGTCAAGCAAGTGTGGCATAAGGCCACCTTGGCTGAACACGGATCTCCTGACTGAGCTCAAACACAAAAAAGAAATATAAATGAAGAGCACTTGAGTGGAAAGTAGAGACATTTGCTGAGCAAATGCTCAGCTAGATCTAGCTCATCCATAAACTACTGAGCAATGTAAAGTGCAAGAAGAATGGCCCTTGCAAGTACAGTGTCTGCAAAAGGAAATGTAAGAAAAGTGTGGGTCTGCTGCTCACAGGAAAAGGGGAACTAGAGATAAGGAACATGAAAAAGACCAGAGTTCTCAGTATTTCTTCAGCCGCACTGAATTTTCACTGAGGAATGCTACTGGAAGGCTGCCTTATATAATCTTCAAAAGGTTATGGCAACCCTGGCAACTGATGACTTGAAAAAGGCAAATATCACATCTTTAGGAAAAGCAAGATGGAGGATTTGTCTATCCTCAATCTATCCTCAGTCCCCAGGAAGATCATGGACCCTTTTATTCTGGAAGGCATGTCCCTACATGAAGAAAAAAAGGGGAATTGGAGCCACCAGCATGGATTTTTCATTGGAAAGTGATGCCTTACTAAAATGAGTGCTTTCTCTGCCAAGATGAGTGTCTGACTTTGCCTTTCATTCAGTAATGGTACACATCTAGAGTACTGTCCTGCTTTTTGGCTCTACAATTCATGAAGGATACTAGTGTGCTGGAACAAGATCAGTGGAGCATCACCAAACAGGTTAGGGGATAGGAATCACATGATCTAAAGTTGGGGAAGAGGGTTTGCTCATCTACCCAAAATGAAGGCTAAGAGGAGATATTATCGCTGTTAATAATTACCTAATGTGAAGATGCAAAGCAGATGAAACCAGACTCTTAGAAAAGCAGAGATCAGACAAGAAGCAAAAGACATAACTTGTAACACTAAGAATTACAGTTACATACATGGAAAAAGGATTTTTACCACAAGAGTGGCCTAACGCTGGAACAGGTCTTCCAGAAAGACTGTGGAATCCCTGTCCTTGGACATACTCAGAATTTAGCTGCACAAGTTCATGCACACAGCTGAATTTTCACTGTTTTGATCAGTAGTTTGGACTAATTGATCAAACATGTGAACTAACTTCCTTGTAATGCTAAACATGGTCATTCCCAAGTAAAGCTAAACTTAGGATTATGCCTTTTCAAAACATTAGGAGATGCACTGCACTGAAAGAGCTATTAAACACTGCAACCAGCTGCCCAGGGAAGTGGTTGAGACTATTCCTGGAGGTATTTGAAAGACTGGTAGACAGACGTAGCAATTAGAGATATGTTTGAGTCGTGGTTTTTGTCAGTGTTAGGTTGATGGTTGGACTAGATGATCAGAATGGATCCTTCCAACTTAGGTAATTGTATATTTCTACATAAGGCATATGTGCCAAAGGATTGTACATCTTTTTATCTCAGCAGCATCTAGAGGCCTCAGCATGAATGATGCCCGTGTCAAGAAACCCACTTGTAGGTAACAGTCACAACTTCAGAGAGACTGTGAGTTTGGACTAGTTAATCTTCCCATTTCCTTTCCAACCTAAATGGAATAATATCATAGAATCATAGACTCATAGAATAGTTTGGGTTGGAAGGGACCTTAAAGATCATCGAGTTCCAACCCCCCTGCCATAGGCAGGGACACCTCCCACTAGACCAGGCTGCCCAGTGTCCTGTCCAGCCTAGTCTTGAACACCTCCAGAGAGGGGGCATCCACAACCTCCCTGGGCAACCTGTTCCAGTATTTCACCACCCTCACTGTAAAGAATTTCTTTCTTATGTCTAGTCTAAATCTATCCCCTCTAATTTATATCCATTGTTTCTAGTGGTATCAAACTACACTTTACAGAGAAAACTGCTCAGCACAGAGCAATCACAGCACATGTCTATGCATTCATTTGCAAGCAGCAAAGGCAAGCCTGCCCATGTGCTGAGGTGACCTGACTTGATGTGAATGTTTTATTTCTGAATAATTCTGAATGCAGCTATGCCCCAGTTCCAAAATGTAGCCAAATATAATATGAATATTTGTTGATGGTGCTGCAATGCACAATTGAGAAAGAGAGCTACTTAGCACTGTATGCTTCCCAGCTGCACAGTGGGCACAGGAGGCTCACATGCAGTGGTACATAGCACACAAAAGATAGATGCTTTAAAGACCTAAATCCTCTACAGTATGCATTGGTGAAGAGAGTAATTAGTTTTGCAGTTCAAACATCAAAATTATTCCTTAAGAAAGGGACTAGAAGTTCTTCAGGCTATTGAACACAGTAGTATATTTTACTTTGAAAATAAACCAGTAGTTTCTGCTTCAGACTTACGCTACATCTTTTACTCCATGCAAACACTGAAAGCCATTCAATGTTTAGCTAGGGTGACATCATGAAGCACATGACCTACTTACTGCAGTTTGTCTGACTGTTTCTCATCTCACAGAGAGAAGTTCCACAGGGATCAGGGCAGGAAGTACATCTCTGGTCTCCCTCCTGACAGAGGGTTTGACCTGAAGAAAATAGAAATTTGCTGTTTTAATTATTTACCACACTAACAAAAATGGAATGTGGTGGTTAAAAACACAGAGTTTACATTACAATTAAGTGTTTTCTTTACATAGTTGAATAAGCATTTCACAGCATTTTCAAGAACAGAAAGGAAGATGTCACTTTACTTAACTACTATGTTTAATATTAGAATTTATATCCCACTTTCTGAGTGGTATTGACCTCTGAAAGCCATCCACTCTGATCCTCAGACAGAGTATGAAAACTCAAGTAAATCAGATTTCAAAGGGAACAATAGGTCCTAGCTGAAGAAGAATACCCTCTGGGAATTATTCTTCAGTGTCATTCAGCTGATCTGCTTCTCATTTTATGATTGTTTTGGTGGACAATAAAAACCATCCTTAAGAAAGGTCACCAGAGCTGAAGCCTTATTGTATTCCTTTGGCTGATTAAAAAACAAACAGCAAGAAATCAAAAAAGACTAAGGTCCTAAATGTGGAATTTGGAACAACTAAATCCAGTACTTAAACATTTTATGAGCACATTACCTGGGTAGCATGTTTCTGTGTCTCATAGTGGTGACAGCCCCTTTACAAACCATTAAATTCTCTGATCCATGACTTTTGCAAAATCATAATTTAATTTACTATTCTGTACATGGAGATTCAACAGTTTAGATTTTATCCTCATCCTGTTTAAAATGGTTTTATTGAACTATTGCTTAGTCTTTGTATTTAGTCATAGCATCCTCACATTGGGCATGCAGAAGATGCTGAAGAGACATCTGGTTTCAATGACCCTGGCTACAGTCTTGACCCAAAGAACTGACAATGTAGCCATAAACATTCAGAGTTATGCGGATTTACTTCCTTTTGTACATGTGATATACAGAAGAAATGCTTTACACACTCATCTGATTGCAAAATACAACTTGAGAGGCAAGGAACACTTTTTTGACCTCTAAAGCTATCACAAATCTTTAATTTTTAAAGTCTGCTCCAACACCACCTTAACTCCCAGCGAAAAAGTTTCATCATGCTTTAAAAACCTATGCCTCAGTGTAGACCCTTGTGAACCTAGCACCAACACTGAATTTCTATAAATATGCTCTACTCTGTCTTTTGAAAGGACCACAGAACCACCTGGGTCACAAAATGAGTCACAGCAGTAGTGTTAATAGTTGCCCTACCTTAAATTGCCTTAAGTTTCATAGCACAGGAGACTATTTTCTTCTCATTTGCAAACAGATGAAGCAATGGTCATTTGCAACTCCTATATATGTATATACATGTGCCTGTACCCTTATATAGGCAAGAGGCAAATTACTATAGTTTGGCTTCAAATTCCTATGCTGATTTCACATATTTACTGTTCTTGTAATAAAGCAAATATTCCAGATCACTTCAGTCCTATCTTCACTGTCTCTGCCAGGAATATCCAAATTGTTTGATTTGCACAGTAGAGAAGTCTTTGTATTAAGTGTATGTCCCATGGTGTTTTCTGTAGTTGCTGAAATCAGCAATATACACAAGAAATTCAAAAGTTACAAACAGGAATTCTACCTTGCTTTTATGTGGACTTTGCAACGAACTCAAGGGGACTAACTCAGATTAAGTCCAAATTCATTTGACACATTCACATGCAAATTTAGGATAGAAAGGTTATGGTAGCATAAAAAAAGAACTATATTGCAATTAGACAGTGTTTTCTGTACACTGAAGAATTAACAAGAAGGAAATCTTCCATATTTAAAGTTCTGCATTTCAAAGCAAAGCAGAAAAATCTTTTAGCATATAGTGAGATCACTGACTACGCAATTACCACCCCAATCCTTTGCATTTAGGATTAATAGTTATATAGATTTAAGGATGCTATCAAAAAGATTTTTAACCATTTCTTCAACATCTGCAGCAGCAAAAAGCAGTGAAAAGAACAAACATCGCAGACTTCTAATCCAACTCATACATCAATGATTTCAGTTAAATTTGTTTATTGCTGCTAGAAGGGAATTTAAGTGGCTTAAGTAAATTCTAAAAGTTGAGATGATTACTTGTAGAATGCTCTAACTAGTTCTGTATTTTTTGATTTATTCAATTACATCAGCAAGTTTTATTCAAAATGCAAAGGAAGTAAAATTGGCAGATAGTTTTAGCTAATGGCACTTCAGAACAAAGCAGTCGAAGGTAGGACATCCTTACTTTCACTGCAGTTTTCTTCATCACTTCCATCTTTACAGTCATTATCTCCATCACACTGGAATGCACTAGGAATGCATTGCCCATTTCTGCACTCCACCAGACCCTGACTGTGACACGCTAGAGAGAAAAAAAGCCCAAAGATTATGTCCTGATTAACTTAGTTTAATGAAGATCTTCATTATATTTCAACATAATCTCGAAACTATTGTAGGAGAAGTAGATAACACTGCTTATCCTTGAAGGTTGCTAGATATATTTCATTATATGCAGGTCACAATTTAAATAGCCTACAGCTGTGCTGATCTTTAACTACATGGACTAAAACAACATAAGTCAGGTTCAGCAAGCCTAGGTTCAGCTTTTCCAATGAAAAAACCCCACTTTTATACATATAAAAAACCTGTCAGTTTTTCTTTGCCTATTCATTGACATTCCTTCATTCAAATTAGGTTCTGAGATTTCAGGGAAGATAGGGAGATAGTTGTTGCAAGGTCAAGCACTGAATAGCAGCAAGAATCAAAGCAGCTCAAGCATATGTCTCATGAGAATCTTAACCACAGTAAATCATGTGCTAGTTCTCCAAGACTTGATTTTGCAACTTTGGCAATGTTCTAGGATAGTTGTTTTGCAGACATACATTGTCATCACTGGAGCAGACCAGAGTGCAATTCTGACAAGATGTGATAGGTTGCAAACAGAACAGAAAGTTGTTACAAACTCAGAACATCTACAGTTTGAGAGGTTACATAGATTTGCTCATTACTCTTTAATGGAAACATTATCATTAACAAGAAGCTAAACTTGTAATTAACAAGAAATTAATTCGGTAATTAACAAGAAGGTGAAACACAAGTAAATGCTGCTACTTCTTAACAGTAGCAACAAATAAGAAATTCGCTGCAGCTGTCTACCATAAGGAACATTTGTCGAGTGCAAGCTTGTGAATAAAATACATTTATGGGTTTGCAATACAAGTAATGAGTAAGTATACTACTTATCTTACATTTTGAGTTTTAATTTTAAAAAAAATGAAAGAAAAAACCCAGTAATTTAGAGCTTAATTGAACTTACAGCAATTGATTTCATCTGATTTGTCAATACAGTCATGGTCACCATCACATACCCATTCAGCTGTTATACATCTCCCATCTCCACACTGATGATGTGTTACTGGATTACAATCTAAGCAGAATACAAATTTGAGGAGACACAAAAGGGTGGTAAGATCCATCTGTCTATTTTATATTATTAATCAGTTTTTCTATGCCTACAAGATCATAATTTTCACTAATGAGTTTACTAGTTTGCACTAGTAAATTACAAGAGATTACCTGTACCTGCAGATGGTAGCTACACATGTTCTGAAGTCTATTGTGTACATAGATAGCAACACACATATCAGGTGCACCATTTGATTTCCAAATAAACAAGTTTCTAAAATTTGTTAAGAAAAGTAAAAGATCTGGCTTCCCATCTCATGGAATGTTTTTCAGTTACCCAACTTTTTTGGTTGCCATCAGGGAAATTAATTTCCAACATTTACCTTTCCACTAAGGAAAAGAAAAAAAAAGATTCACAACTACCATGTTTGGCACTTAATCAGAAACTATGCTTTTTGCATATGCTTAGAATTTCCTGTGAGGATGATCTACAAAGAAACTATTCAAATCTTTATCTTACACTTTCCAAATGCTTTCACAAATAAAGAAGAGCATTCTGTTCAGCAGGTTGACTTTACATCAAAATAAACAGGATACACAGACAGAGTCTGGTCTGCCAAATCTGCTACAAAACCCATTTATTTAAAAAAAAATATTTAAATCTTATACAGAAAAACTATCTCAGGATAGGAATCAGATTAATGTTTAGAAAAGTCTTCAGTCAAGGACATCTTACAAAAGGAAACACCAACCACAACTACAAAAAGCAGTGGAAAATATTAGAGTATGTTTAATTTGGAGAGGAGATAAAAAACAAATCTCAGAAAAATCTGTGCCTTGATTTTTGTTTTGCTTTTGAAATTATCCATGCTTTTCCATGGAAAAGCACATTAAAAAAAACCCTATGCATAATGTTTAAACATTTATTTCAGAGAAGTTGATGTTTTTCAAGGAGCAACAGCTAGGGAAAAATACAGCATTCAAAGTTTTACAATATTTAAAAGTGAAGGTTATTTTTTTGTGGTCAGCCTTCATATTTTTTTTCTTTGAAAGCTAAGGAAGGTAGAAAGATAAATGTAGGGGGCAAAACATAAAAAAGATGAGTGAAAACAGAATTTGAAATAAACAGAATCTGTTCATCAAAATATACAAATTCACTGTGAAGCTTATTTAAAAACAGTTCAGTTCTAAAACAGATGGCATCACCCATGTGTAGCCTGTCATGGAATCTCAGTTCAATTCAGCAAAGCTAGCAAAAAAGCAACCACAACATCTTGAATTAAGTCTTTAAAATACCACTACCTTCAAAATTTAGATAAACCCAGAACTCCCCTTTAAACTTTTCCCAACTGCATATAGAATTTGTGAGCTATTTTTACTTTGCCCAGAAAGAATAGAAGTAGAGTCTATTACTGTTTTAGTAGTTTAAGGGAAAAGATCACCAGTTTAGGCAGTACTGCTATCTTAAAGACTTTAGAAAAACACTAAACTTCCATTTACCACAGTTTTGTTCATCACTGAGGTCTCCACAGTCATCGTAGCCATCACAAACAAAGGTATAATTCAGGCATTTTCCTGTGTTGCAACGAAATACATCATCACTGCAATCTGCAAAACAACGTTTGTTAAAATGTTAACATGGAATTCTTGTATAAAGTATGAACATTGGACTTTATTGACTGAAACAAGATTACTTGAAGATACCCTAGAATTTAAAAGGCCTGCATTAGTAGTTAAGGTGTACCAGTTTATTATAACCTAGTATGGAAGCAAAATAAAAGTCAAAAGCACTTCTACTCTGTATTTACAATTGCTTTTTTGATCACTCCCATGATGAAGGTGCTCTGGTTACACATAGGGACCAAAATGTTTAAAAAAGGTTCTCAAAAGTTCTCAGGAAAGGTTATGGAACCCATAACTCAAGATTGTCCTAGCTGATGTGGATACTGGGTGGAGCTGAAGCAAAAGCAAGATCCCCAGACCCTGCCTTTGATAATAAATGATTTCAAATGAACTCTATGCTTTACACAGTTCCAAACTCAAAATTTGGCCTGATTTTTGCACTGTCAGCATTGAGTTTGGCCTTCCTTTCCACAGCAGAGCCACTCAGTAAAGCCGTAAAAAATATTATTTGAGTACATTCAAAATGCTTGTATAGCATCAGGTTTGAGGAAAGTAAATAAAGTTAATGGTATCTGATCCTATTAGTAATGATTCTTTATTACACACAGTTGGGAAGCGGGTGACCTACTTTCACTGCCTTCCTTTAGGTTTTTTTCTACACATCTGGTTTTTCCAGGGGGAATGCCAGAGTATATAAAAGCTGCATAGACATGATTCTGCCTCAGCTTCTCTGATGGACCTGAGCCTTTCCACTTCTTCATGGATGGTTCCCCTGCTCACAGCGAACGGGACCCTCAGAGCTGCCCCTCGGTACCAGCGAGAGGCTCCGGCAGCGCCCGCAGCCGCTCCCAGGACAGCGGCGCTTCTCTGGGACAGCGCTCTCTGCTCTCCCCGAAGCCTTTCTAGCAGCGGATGAGAACGCAGCCTCCGCCAGGGAGAAACCGTCGTTAACTCCTCGTTAACACTCGGTACCACCGCCCTTGCTAATTACAAAGAACACCCACCCCATGCTCGTTTTCTCCCTTGAAAGGCCCCTTTTATCTGTGTGAGGGCGGGACGGGGCCGTTGGTGAGTTCTCGCCTGGTTTCAATTTGCCGCCGGGGGCAGCGGCTCCGCCCCGCGCTCCCTCACTCTGGGCACCGCCTCCTGGAGCTGAGATGCTCATGCACTTAACAAGATTATGCTGCTACTTGCTTCTCTCTCGGCGTGTGACTCGTGTTCATCATTGCACGGTGGTCCCACATTGGAAGAAGGGTGTCCATCTAAGTATATTTAAAGTTGCAGCACTTTCCCAAAAAAGTGAAGTGGGGTTTCTGTCTCTGCAGGTCCATGTCAACCAAATGTTCTACCTCCTACTTTAGTTTTCTCAAGGCTTTAACAACCTTCAAGTTCTAAAACTTGAAGATAAGTCACTTCTTCCCCTTCCCACACAGAAGTATTCATGTTCTCTACAAGTTTCATCTTAGAAAGTCTAAATGCAATTTGTAGCACAATACAAAGGATAATGCTTTAGGACATAAAGTAAAATAATATGGCTGAGCTATGACCTTCACAGTCACTAGTTAATTTAGCTTTAAAAGAAGGCAATGAAGCAGTAAATACCAAAACCCTCCCCAAAAAAAAAAAAAAAATTTAAATTCTAGTTTCATGTAAGCAGAACAATAGCCAGCTGGGAGTAAAATTTTAAACACTACTTGTTTTGAGTATGCAACAGTGAGAAGTACTCTGGCAACCTTTCTCCTTATTGTTCAGTTTGTAACTGTGACTGTTTCTGTGCTGCTGCTCCTCATGCAAATGAAACAAAGCTGCCTTTTCTACGTTGCTTCCTCTGGATAAGTTTATGCTTCAATTTCCATCCATATTCTCATTCCTGTTTATGTTCATGAAGTTCTCAGGACCACACAGAGTGTAAACAAAAAGAGCACAGACTGCCTTAGAAGGAGTAAGACTCACTTGATGAAAATCTGACATTTTTAACTTGCAACTTCTTCAAGATATTGGAAATATATAGCACAGGGCTATACTTACTCTCATCAGAATAAGATGAGAACTTTGCAGCTGCCATCTGTGACAGGCTAATCTTAAATTTTATAATTGATAATCCCAGTTTTCATATAATTAAACAAAAACATTTCTTCTGTGCTCCAGTAAACACAAAAAAACCCCTTGTTTAATCTTTTGCATTCAGCAACCCTTTGATTTCTGATCACATTTACCCTGCTTCTACCACTCCATTTGAACATCATGTGTTCTTCTGACAGTGTGTCACCTCAGCTCAGAGGTCATTCTAGGAGAGCTAAATTTTAAAGATGTATATTTAAAGATGTACGTGCAGACCCCATGTGCAAATTCTGCCACTTCTAGGAGTAAATGAGACTTTATTTCAACAAGATGCTCTTGTCTGGAGTGAGGCATACAGTGGTGTGTTATTACAAAAAAGTTCTTCACCTTTTTCACCCCTTGTGAAAGAGAAGTACACATGAAGTCACACAAGGAGGAGGAGGAGTAAGTGAACAAATCAGGGCAATACCTGTGTAAGTACAGCCTGTGGCTTTTGGTACATTACAGGTTCCTTCTCACAGTTCTAAGTTTTGGCACTGAGGATTTACGCAGTTGTAGAGCAGCTCTACAACATCTTGCCTGTCCTGTGTGATAGCTGCCTGACCTGAATTCTGATTCCGCAGCTGATATCCCACTGGAGCATAAAGTCACAGAGTAAAAGGTATAAGCAACATGATGAAATCCTAAGTATCTGGTTTTGGCTGCAGACATGTAAAAAAGTGACACTGGTCAGTAAATTAAACATTCAAAAAGAGGGATGAATTCTGCTAGAGTCTATGGCCCGCATCCTTGTTACAGCCCCTTGATGATCACAGAATCATAGAATGGTTTGGGTTGGAAGGGACCTCAAAGATCATTGAGGTCCAACCCCCCTGCCATAGGCAGGGACACCTCCCACTAGATCAGGCTGCTCAGTGCCATGTCCAGCCTGGTCTTGAACACCTCCAGAGAGGGAGTGTCCACAACCTCTCTGGACAGCCTGTTCCAGTGCTTCACTACCCTCACTGTAAAGAATTTCTTTCTTATGTCGAGTCATGATGCATGTTATTGATTCATTAAACAAAAAAACAAGCCCCCAAATTCTTTTAACTTCCAGATGGTTCCTTGCAGAAATCCTAGAAAGCAGGCATAAAATTTGGTAGATCAAAACCACATGCTGTGGCCAGAATGAGCAAAGTTAAACATGCAAAACAGCATCTGAGAGTCTCTATTTGCATATATCTAGATATGCAAATGCTACACAAATTTCCTATTCTGTGCCAACAGGCTTCTGTAGTTTTTCCATTTCCCTGCTTAGATTCAGCACCTCAAAGAAAACTCTGCAAGGTTTAAGAAACTTACTGCAATGGACCTCATCACTCCAATCGTCACAGTCATTGTAGCCATTACACTGGAGTTTTCCTGGGATGCAGATCCCACTGGCACACAAGAAACTCTCCTCTCCTCCACAAAGAGCTGGGAAAGAGAAAAAAAGAATGCATGTTAAAATTCTCAGGGTAAAAGAAGTAAGTGGAAATGGCAGATAGGTAGAACAATAAGTCTTAAGTGGACCAACAAAGTCCAAATTAATTAATCAAATTCAAGCAAGTGCAAAACTGATATTTTCTTTTTTTTAATTTAAAAAATGTTGCCTGAATTAATCAGCAAGGTTCCATGTATCATTACGGATAAAGAGCAGCTGTACAGAGTACCTGTTAAAATTGGCTTTAGGATGGGATTAAACGGTTTTCCATTAAACAGATAAATCAGATTAAAATTAGTGTAGATGGCTCTTCCCCTAGAACTTTAGGCATCCCACTGGAGTTATCTGCCTAGTCCATTATGTTCAGAGAGAGGGAACTCATAACACACTCCCACTCAAGTCCTTCAAAGTGCTTAAAATATAAATGAGAGCACAAAGGTAATACACTACATAAATTTCAGATTAAGCCATATATTAATCAATGACTATGACGATGTTTGCACCAACACTTTAGTTAGTGCTGCACTCAGCAGAACTCCTATTGTAAGGAATTATCTGTAACAGTGAAGTATTCACCTCAATAATGTGTTTTGTAAGCACATTCTTGGACAGATAAAAACAGAGCTTCAGTGAAAGATCAGTCCTAAACTCACAATTTCTAATGCCCCATCAAAATTTCTCTTTCCAGAGCCAACACTTCACTTTAAAAAAGGAGGGAAAGTTCTTTTCAATCTCTTCCAACAGAACAGTCAGTCATGAAGTAACTCAGAGTATACAAGTAATCTCATTTTATATGTCTTTAGAAGAATAGAAATGTAAAAATGAAACAAAATGGAAAGCAAAGTGGTGGAGATGAAATATGGTAGTTCCTCACAAACCCTGCAGATACAATTTAAGGATATATAAGATGAAAGGTAGAAAGAGAAATACAAACTAATAAATGTTGCATCTCCAAGTTGCTACATAAATTTTCATCTGTTTTGTTTGTTAAGCCATACTGTCTCATAGAATTTAAGAAATTTATTACTTAGTGATGCATCTTCTGATTTGAAGAAGTGTACTGTTAAATAAAATTTGATAGAAACTTCTCACTTTAAACCTCAAACATGACTTACAGTGCTAAGCCCATAAGGCAGCAAGTGCAAGCCTCCATTCTTTCCACAGGTGAAATGCTGAAGGACAGGAGGCCCAAGTGATTTGTCCAATGACAAACTAGGAATTAGATGAATTCCAAGTGGCTTATAAAAGTGTATTCCTAAAAATCTAATGCTAAGAGAAAAACTAAATAGGTCATCTCCATTCTGACAAAGTAAGCCTCTTCTTGAAGCCTGCTGGTCTCCACAACAGCCTCTTACCAGGAATTTTAGCTGCTGGGAGAGTAGTACCCTCAGCCCTGCTCTTGCCTTCACTTTAGCAAGGGACAGTTTGTCCGACATTGTGTTACTCTAATGCCTTTTTCTCTTTTCACTCTTCCAAAGGACTTTCAGCAATGACCTGGACTGTTTCTAGACCTAGGCTTTAGATCTCCATGGTTTTCTGCTATTCCTGAGATGTGCTGGTTTTCTTCCACTGCTATACTTTATCTGCCACTACCAGGTACAACCTACATCCTAGAATACTGCTTTTAAGCATTTTTTTGCATTTGAAGCCACCAGGAAAACCTACTCATAGTGATTATCAGAGCCATGATTGGATCAATAAGGCCTTGGATGACCCTGGCCTAGCTTCACCTGGGACGTCCATCCACATCCTGCCCAAGAGCTCATATCCCGCCTAAGCACTGCTGGAGGTACAGCTTCATCTCCTAATAAACAGCACGGATGGTCTTTGTCTCTGGTTCCTAGCTGATCCACAGCTCTGACTTTGTCTCTGATTGACACATGAGTTTGGAGCCTTCCCAGAGCCTTTTCACCATCCCAATGGGCTCTCTGCTTGAACCTCAGACCAAGTCTATCACTTTGCCACATTTTAGAACCATAGAATTGCATGTGTTGGAAGGGACCTTCAAAGATCATCTAATCCAACTCCCCTGCAGAAAGCAGGAACATCTTGCACTAGGTCAGGTTGGTCAGAATTTCATCAAGCACAGTCTTGAATGTCACCTGGAGGGGTGACGCCTCCACCATCTCTCTGGGCAAACTGTTCCAGTGTCTCACTACTTTCATGGTGAAGAACTACTTCCTCATGTCTGATCTAAACCTGCCCTGCTCTAGTTTAAAACCATTTCCCCTTGTCCTATTATTACATGTTTTGGGCCAGCTCTGCCTGATACTTTCAGGATCTGCATCACATCACAGCCTTATCTCAGCTCCCAGCTTGCCTACTGGGACAGAGCAGTCCAGCTCCTGCTGCTCCCTGATGGCAACACCTCTGGTCCTTAGCTGTCAGGTTGCAACAGGCTGATTGCTCAACCTGTCTTCTTGTGATACCTTATTTCTGTCAGTCTGATACTACCTGGCAGTAAAAGATGTAACTCTAGTTCCAACCTCTAGTTTGGTGCCTCTAGCTTGCCGCATTAGAAAAATGATGTCATATATGCCTTGTCCTGAGTTCCCCTCTGCTCTTTCAGTTATTTCAGCTGACACTTCTGCCTTTCCATGACTTCACAGTATGCATGGAAGTCAGCTTTCACTGCAGAATTAGTGGGCTTCCTGTCCCTGTGCAGTGTGTTAGGTATGCCACCACTTGCAAAGTGAGCAGTCACTTGCTTTAAAACTATGCTTTCCTGAGCACCTTCTAAATAATCCAACTCCTGGACAGTAGAATATTAGTAACTGTTTTTTTTCCTTCATTAAGAGCAACCAATCATGTTTTGACATGTAAAACGGCTGATTTAGACTCTCAGTAGGGCAAAAAAATCCCTTATTGTTGTCAGCATATTATTATTATCATAGCTGCAAATTATCATCTATTTCTCATGGTAACTGCTCTCACATAATTACAAATACAGCTAATATTCCCTTACACAGTAAGACTCACTATTTTTCCCTTAAATACTTTTCTGTTTTCTGATTTATTAAGAAAACTGCAATTTTTTGTGACAGAAAGGTTCTCTGAAAAACTCACTCCTTTCTCAATTAAAATTAAATTTCACATCTTGTCTTATTAAATACAATAAGGTTGTCTTAATTTTTAATAGGGGAAAAAATAACATACTTGAAAAAACAGTTTGGGTTGGAAGGGACCTTAAAGATCATCTAGTTCCAACCCCCGTGCTGTGGGCAGGGACACTTCCCACTAGACAAGATTGCTCAACGCCTCATCCAGCCTGGTCTCAAACACTTCCAGGGAGGAAGAATCCACAACCTCTCTGGGCAACCTATTCCAGAGTCTCACCACCCTCACAGGAAAGAATCAAACGATTTATAAGAGCACTATGAAGCAATGCCATTAAAACAAAAGCCTAGGTAAGGCAGGATGTCTATGGAATAAGGAATCTTTTATGTGTTCTAGAGATAAAAGATCCCTTCCCAGCTCTGCTGCATATTTTTTGCATCACCTTAGACAATTTGGGCAATCTGTGCCTTAGCTTTCTAGTCACAGAAATAAAAATAAAAAGGCTCTTTCCTTGGAGTCTTCGAGGAGAAAAATCATTAGCCTTACTACTACGAAGTTAATGCTGCAGGAGTCTTATGAACTTATTTTCACATGATAAACTGATATTCAGGATTTCCCACAGGGACTGAAATACATTTCTGTTTTGGGAAACATCAGGATAGCACTTGGAGAAACATCACTGAATGCAAGAAGGCCAAAAGAAAATTGTGTAAGATAAATTTCAGTGGAAACAATACGATTTTTGAAACAGAATAAAGCCATTCACAACTGCCATCAGTGAATAACCCATTTTAAAAGAACACAACAGGCATCTGTGAAAAGACAACTGCACCTGTTATATCTGCCCTTAGGACTAAATGCACTTAAGAATGTAATAACTTCTACTCATGATCAGCCTTTCTGTATAACACTGTAATATTCCTCACAATTTGCTGAGCCACCAAGTGCACAGTGGATGCTGTGACATACTACTGAGCACCAGACAGGCCAAAACATGCAGAGTGTGACTTTCAAAAACGACAAATAGCTCCACTTCACACTGACCACAAGAGCCATGATCCAGATTTCCAATGTTATTTGTGGTCCCCAGCACAGCAGACCTGTTTATTGCATAATAGCAAAACAATACACACATATACACACATACTCTCAACACCTTTATCTTTACTCATAGCTTCTCACATCAGGGGAGTATTTCTTACTGTTTCTTTCAACATATTACATGCTTTGCTAAGCCTGAAATACTGTTTTATCATCCCCAAGAAACAGCAATCTTGGACTTAGTCAACTTGGATGAAAAGTGTGTTTGCAATAAAGCCTTATGCGAATAATTTCAAAATATTTTCTATTATATCCCCAGGTTCACTCTCCATTTGGGCAGCATTTGATCTTGATTTTGCAACAAGAACATTATTTTCCAGTTGTGTAATGGGACCATGGTTACTACAGTGAAAGCTACTTGTGCAACATACTTAAAAGAAAGTTTGCTCAGAAGTTTTTTTATTGGTTTGTGCCATTTAATGTTTGCCACTCAATCAGAAGCAAAATAGAGTAAAACCAGCACCATCCTTTTGTATACCCTTCTAATGAACTCCTCAGTAGGTCTTCACTCCCCACTGTGTGCTGGACATTTTTCCTAACTAGTAACAGCAGAGTTATACCCCCATCTATATTCTACCATTTCTGGAAGAGTATTACAAACATGAATAAAGCTGTCTTAACAGAAACATAAGATTAGACAGCATTCACGTTTTCATATTACAGGATGAAAAAAAATAAGACATTATTAAGAAATAATGTACAATAATTTGAGTTGTCCAATCTACATGTATAATTTTTATTTTTTTGTCTGGAAAGTAACAACTGATTTTGTTTAAACATTCCAAGAATACCTCCTGTTACATCTACTTGTAATTGTAAGAGCACATTCCAGTTGCAAACAAACCCCAGCTACATAAAGAAGTGTCCAGTTAATTGGAAATTGGCAAAGAACAGTTGAGAAAATTTTGATCCCAGTGCTCAACGTTACACATGATCTCTGCAACAGGGAGAGGGAAAGAATCTCATTCTATATTGTAACATCATATTTTCCTTATTATGACTTGATCTTTTTATTCTTCCATTTCCCTGCCTTATGTATTGCAGTTTCCAATTGTTACAATTAGAAAGCCTTGCAGGGGCTCCTAGAAACAATAGCTTTCCTCAGTATTGGCACTATTTCCCTGTACTCCCCCATAGACAATGGGGATGTCAGGTAAAAATAGAGTATGGACACATGACCAAAAGATTGTAAAGCATCGTACAAGAAAGGCTGTTTGAGGTTATAAAAGCAACTTTAATTGACTTGGAAAACTTACACTCTTCTAAAGGGGGCTTTAAGGGTATTTCATGCATGTTCAAAAATGAAAACAGCATAGAGAGATCAAAAAGAACCATTAAATAAATGATCTTGATTTTCCTACAGACCTCTGCCATCAGTACAGATCTTCATTGGTATTTAGAGAGCAACAGTAACTGGCTTCTACCTTGTGTGTGAATATCCCAGTTTGGGTGAGGAGGCCAAAGGTAAAAAAACAGGAAGAATATTTATCTGATCACTTTTCCTACAGATCAGGTGAGCAAAGATTATGGAGTCCCATGTTAATTTCTGAGCTGTGAAGAAAAATGTTTTCAAGGACTTAACCAAAAGATACCTCTCATCCAAAATGCACAGATGAACTGCAGTACTTTCCAACAGGAATCTATTAGTGCCAAAATGAACACAAGTTCATGAAACAAAGACCAATTAATAGAAGCAAAATCTATAGTGGATCACAAATTACAAAAAAGTCCTTCAATCCCAAGCAGATGGACAATGAAGGAGCATCTTCAAAAAGTATTGCCATGTCATCTTGCCATGCTCTCCTATTCTTCTCTGGGCATCTGATTTTGGCAGCTTTTGGAGTCAGCACTACAAGAAAGATGGTCTTCTCAGTCAAATAATATACAGTCACAATAGCACAGTGGGACACAGAGGAATCCCTGTTTTCTCTCGCCTGAAAATTTTCATCTCCTGATCCCTATCCATACCATATGTACCCTGCGGTACTGTGTATGCGTCTTGTAGCTGTCAATTCTAGATAAGTCTTGATACTAGGATCACGATCAGAGAATTAGGAGAGCTGGCAACTCCTTACCCTCAAGAAACTGTCCATTTCTCTATTTCTTTACAATGCAAGAGACTGTTGGAGAATGAACACAAAAGATCTTTTGCTTCCACTCAAGTGAAGTGGCCTAGGAGGAAACTTCAAGCTGTACAAGACACAGGCAAAGAACAGGAAGGCAGGCAGAGATAAACAGTGGGGGAGGCAGAATGGGAGAAAAAAAATAAGTAAAATCAAAGGACATAATAAAATATAATGCAAAGTCAACAGAAGTAAAGAATGAGCGCTTGGGGGAAATGTTTCCTTCAACTGTAAATGATTCCTCACATGAAGCACCACCACCACAATGCTGAAAAACATTTTGTCTCCATCAAAAATAATTCCACTATTGCTGTTTTTGCAGCTGGTCAGTATCAAAGTTACACATACACGGATTATCTCTCTCTTCTTTTCACTGTGTTAAGCAAATGAAGGGCACAAAAGAAAGATTATGTCTTCCTGATTTTAAAAGCTTTCCCAAATAAATTCTGTATTGGGTGTGTATAATCTCCTTCATGGTGCCTATAGAGAAAGAAACACCTGGTTTTAACCAGATCCTGTCTTTTAATCTCAGCTCAGAGGTATTCCTCCTAGACAACTAATACCAGTGTGAAAGATCCTGGAACTCAGAACCATAGATAAAAACAGTATCAGAATGATTTTTATGGGTGTTCCATTGTTGGAACAAAACAAAACAAGATGTACATTAGCTAACCACATCTTGTTAAGAAAATTATTCGTTTCCTTGTATACATTACATTAATTCTGTATTTTCTGTATTGTTTCCACTATCACAGCTTATGCAGGACAAGGTAATGCACAATGAGAGTCAGCAGAAGAAAGTTTCAACTGTTTGGCTGAGTTGTTGCAAATCTCAAAGCTAAAGCTGTGTAAAGGCAATGCTATCATAAGAGAGAACTGCTAAAATTCTATAGCTGTGGTGTTAATATAGCTATTGGCTATCTTTTTACAGTAAAATGTAACACATTCAGTGTTAATGGCTATTACTAATATTCTTAATGTGGTGCTCCACTAATTAAATGCTTCATATCCAGCTTAAAACAGACTAAATTCTTCAATGGGGGCATCTTCAAATAGCTGAATAAGCTCACTCTAATTATACAGGCATTTAGCCTTTTCATGTCCTTAAATATTGCAGGGTATTTATCAGTGTGTATGATAATTAATTTATGGTTTTGCCATGAAGGGAGATTACCCAGGTTATCAGCAATGGTTTTTCTTCTCACCATCTAGTATCATTTTTCTATCCAAAAGAAAACTCACTGAGCTATTGCATCCAACTCCTGTGATAACCAGTGAATAAAAATTATCTGTCTCACACAACAGAAAACTTCTGTTACTTACAGTTTAATACTACTTATGTCATGTGTTGCTTACACACATATTCACTTCCCTTATTTTTCATTATTCCTGGTTCATATTAATTCTTTTACAGATTTAAAGTTTAGATAGGAAGGCCTATGTATCTGTATTATAAAGGAATTCTTAAAATATTCAGAAAATATTACAGTATGGAAAGTCCCTTTCTTACATTGTTCACAGGAAGAAAAAAAGAAAAAAAAATAAACAAAGGAAAGAGCAATATTTTGCAACAAAAGATACTTTAAAATATTTACTTCCATATATTTAACTTCCTACTTGAAATATTCCAATATGTTCTGTGGATAGATAAAATCTGCAACTTTCTTCTTGGAAAAAAATATGTGAAAAAAATTTCCTAATTTTGTACAAGTGATAGATATTTCAAAACAGTTTCTCATCAGAAAAACATCTCAGTGGGTTTTTTTACTCATCTTTTTTTTACATTGAAGAGCTACTAGTACAAATAATATCCATCAAAACAATGCAATAGAGTTTATGAACCATATTTGAATTTTAAAATACTGTGTCTTTCATGTAACTTATTATTTATGTAACAGTGTTACTTATTATGAATCTCATGGCTATGAATGTGCATCATTTTTTATCAGAAACAGACATTCATAATGCCTCTTTAGTAATAGTACAAAAGCAAACACTGTCTGACAGTTCCATACTGTGGCTTACATTGTTATGCAGTATTTAACAGCAGAAGCGTCATATTCACTGCTGCTTTTGGAAGTATCTAACCATTCAAGTTAACTGAGAAATAATTTCAAGGATCTTAAGAGAACTCCACATAAATATTAAATCATCTGCATTATTTTAGATTTCATTCAGGCATTTTTTACCTCCACAGTTTTAACAACAGTAGTTATGTTGGCTGGTCAAAGCAAACAGAAAAAGACATAGACAACTGAAAATAAAGAAAAACAGAGCAGGAATATTTCTATGGGTCTAGAGAAGGCAACGAAGCTGGTGAGGGGTCTGGAGCTCAAGTTTTATGAGGACCAGCTGAAGGAGCTGGGAGTGTTCAGGCTGGAGAAAGGTCAAGGGGAGACTCTACAAGTACCTGAAGGAAGCTTTGTAGATAGGTGGGAGTTGGTCTCTTCTCCCTAGGAGAAGAGTAAACAGCCTCAAGTCATACCAGGGGAGGGCAAGATTGGGTATTAGGAAAAAGTTTTACACTGAAAGGGTTATTACGCATTTGAATAGGCTGACCAAGGAGGTGGTTGAGACACCACCCCTAGAGGTATTTAAAAGATGGTTAGACATGACTTAGGGGTGGTTATTGTAGAGTTAGGTTGATGCTTGGACTCAATGATCTGAAAGACCCCTGCCAACCAAGGCATTTTCAGGATTCTATGCTACTTACAGAGCCTCCAAGAAGGCTTCTGAGATTCTCCCTCTCATAAGTGCCTAATTGGAGTGATGTGGAATGAATCACTCCCTTACATGCTCGCAACTCATTGGAACTGTGAAACCAGTTCAACTGCCTGTCTTCGATCTCAGCAGCTGGATTCCTAAAACCATTTTCAGAATAGCTGATTTTATCAGAAACTGCTGCCAAGTGAAAGGGTGTCAACCTGACTGATGCAGTGCCATCTACAGAACTGCATCTTTTTCTCTTGTGACTCATTTTACACACTCAGATGGCTTTACTGCAAAGGCACATGGCTCAGTACATCCATGAAGGATAATTAGTATTTAGTCACAATCAGACAAAAATAATAAAGAGAAAATTTAGTTTTGGATTGAGTGGTAACTGTGCTAAAACAAGCAGGTACAGCAGCCACACCTATTTTGATAAATAAAAGAGGCATCTAAAGCCCCAAAAGATGACATCATCACAGAAAATTAATTACATGCAAGGCATATGCAGGCAGGGAGGGTTTCACTGCACATAATCTGGAGGCATTAGAGCCCAAAAAAAGCCACAAAGTTGAGACATAATCAACCATGTGCCAAGGACATGCTCTTGGAATTTCCAGGAACTGAGCCCTGAGAAAAGCACAAAGAGAGCTTTGTGATGAGCATTAAGTGGAACAGTGAACCACCCCCCGCTGTCTAATTCTTCTGCATTCAGAGAAGCAATTTTTTTTTAATATACAAATTTCAGAAATACCCAGCTCAGCATAGCTTACTTCTGTAGGAAAAGTAGCCTAGTGACCCTGTGCCTTTTGCAGTCATAGAGGAACCACATTAAAGCCATTACTTTCAATAAGTTAAAATATTCTCTACAGTTTAATATTATACATGAAAAAAATATCCAAGCATCGTGAACAATAGCTCATGAAAAAATTAATTATAAATGCTTTTTTAAAAATACAACAGAATGTCAAAAAATTAAATAAGCAGCCTGGTACTCCAGAGTCTGCCATGTAGGGGCAGTGAGTCTCACAACTGGCCCTAGACGCTTTCCTCTACTGAGAAATAGTTTCCCTTGTGCACTTCTCTATAATTTATACAATTCCCTACCAGATAGATGCACATCTTTCTATACAGATTACAGAGGAATCATCAATCAGGCAATCTGATAAACTTCTCTGGCATTATTAAATGTATGATTTTAGCCAGAAGTCAGCAGTCTCTTCTGGTTCGACCTACATGTTCAGCTAGCTAAATTTGGTGGAGCTTTTGAACATTTTGGCCAAGAATTTGTCAAAATTTAATAGGCATACTAATATTACACCTTGTACTCAGTCTGTGTACACACATTCATGAAACCTAGTTCTCTGGGTTGCACTTTCAGAATTTTCTGTGTCCTGCAACAGGTCACTCATAGCTCATATTTATTATTTGAACATGGCAGGAAGACAAAAGTTGTGTACTCCCAGTTTCAATCATGTTGATTACTATGATACCAGAGACAACAGTTTTATTCTCATTTTACAAAGGAAACTTGAGGCATGGAAAAAGATAAAAAAGTATTTGCATAACTATTTGCTCACGGGAGAGACTTCTTGCCACTGGAGAGATCTATTTGACTTAATTCATCAGCATATTTAGTTGATACAGATCACATGGTTAAAACACAGCTCCCAACGGTTTTCAATACAGCAACTTACCCAAAACCCCACAGAAACTCTACAAAATACATGTAGATACTGGTCAGTTTTCCTGCAAAGCATTTGACTCCTTCAATAAGATTCAATCCCTCTTTGCATATTTCCCCACCTCAGTAGTTACAAATGTTCACAGGTGAACAACAGCATCCTCTACTTCATGACCCCTCAAAACATGCACTAACAGATGGAGAGAATCCAGATGGTAAAAAGACATAATATTTCAAGACAGAAATATTCAGAAAGTGTAAGGAAATAATCCAGGATATACAATCTTATTTGTAGCATTATCTAACATTCAAAGATATATTGTAATGTACTGGTCTTTTAAGGTGGCTTTACCTGTTTAACTTAGTTTTGGTGGTTTTATAACAAACTTGAAAGAATCTTTATCATGTAATTTCTTCAAGGTTTTTGTCACAAAAAAGTAATTAACAAAGTACAAATCCACAGATGAACTACAGAGGCCTCTGTCACTTAGGCTCATAGGATGATGCACATCAACAGTAAGGTCTCAGATTACATCAAGAGTGGCTTGGCAATGGGATATGAGAGAAAAAAGAATCAGGCTTGCTGTTCTCCTAATCTGACACAGATTTGGATCTCGACAACAGAGCAGTAGCTCTGAGGAGATGGAAATGTTTCTGAGAGCAGGTGGAAAGCTGCCCATTGGAAAAAGTGTTGGGGTGTTGGTTGACACTTGAGTATGAGCCACTAATGTGTCGAGGCAGCCAAGAAGGCCAATAGCATCCTGGCTTGTATCAGAAATAGTGTGGCTAACATGAATTGTCCCCCGTACTCAGCACTGCTGAGACCCTTCACTACAAGACATTGAGGTGCTGAAGTGATCTGTAAAAGGGCTATGAAACTGGTGAGGGGTTAGACAGCAAGTCTTACGAGCAGCAGCTGAGGAAGCTGGGTCTTTACAGCCTGGAGAGATGATTGAGGGGAGACCTCTGCAACTACCTTAAAGGAGGTGCAGGTTGGTCGCTTTTCCCCAGTAACAGGAGATGGGACAAGAAGAAACAGCCTCAAATTGTGCCAGGGGAGCTTTAGACTGGTTATTGGGAAAAGGGTTATCAAGCATCAGAACAGGCTGTCCACAGGAAGTGGTTGAGTCACCACCATCTTTGCAGGTATCTCAAAAGAGGTGCAGATGTAGTGCTGAAGGACATGGCTCAGTGGAGGACTTCACTGTGTTAGATTAATGGTTGGACTCAATGTCTCAATGGTCTCTTCCATATCAACTATTTCCATGATTCTATGAGCGATGTACACAAACCGTAATTTTTGAAAAGCTAACCTCCCAATAATTTCTGGGCTCATTTTTACAGCAAGAAGGAGATATACATGGAATTTGCCACCTGTCCAAATTACAATCCTGTACTTACTAGAGCTCAGCAAAGGAAAAGGTAGCAAAATATTTCTAAAGAACATATTGTTTTCCTCCTACTTTCATCTCTTGAAACAGCTCAGAATTTTTGAGGCAGAACACAAAAGCCTCTAATCAATAGAAGTCTTTAAGAAATCACCCAAATCATTCAAGTATAATAAAATTATAATCAAGTGACAGCTAGACTTTATCACTGTTACATCATGGAGCATAGTAACAGAACCAGAAAAAATAATTTCATCCCAGAACTTTCACTACACATAAAAAGCACCTTATTAAAAATGAACTCATGAACATAGCATAACAGTTAAGAATGGAAACATACACTGCCTTCCTTTTTCTTGGTGTGGTGAGAAGCATACCCTTGCAGCAGTGTCATTTTCAGTTTTGTTTTGGAATTGAGAGCACTTCAAGAATTCAGGCCAGGAAGCATTCACCATACCCAGGACTGGCTCACAGCCTTCTTTTGCTGCCTCACAAAAAGTCCTGCACGGCAAGAGGCCTCGGCTGTGGGAAAGACAGAACAAAAATACAAAGGATTATTACCCTACTAGATTGTGAAAATATACCTAAAAGATAAAAAAAAAGTAATAATAAACAAAGAATTTTGTGTTCCACAGAGCTATATCAAAAAGACACCAATCTTCATTATTCAGTTATGCTGACATTAGCTCTGCCTTTCAGGTTGAATTTAAGACCAAATCAAACTCAAAACAGTGAGATGGATGCATTTCTCCTGTTTGAATTAACTCAACTTTGGTCCAAGTATATGCTCAGCATTATAGGCCCAAATAAAATTAATTATGCGTAAGGATATTAGTGAGAAGTCAGCAAAAAGTGGTCTGGCAAGCATCCAAAACTACATTAAAGCAGTAGAAAATTTTACTATGAAGCAACCAATTCAAACTACACATATCTGCAGCCATCAGGGCAGTTGAGCTCTCTCTCCATAGCTGTTGGCTGCACAGTGGTGATCCTCCCCTGAGCAGGGACACCTCTTAAAATTACCCCTTGAGGCCGAGAGATCACTTACTACCAGACAGGAATGAGTTGGCAAGTGACATTTTTTGCCTGGATATAACATTTAAAATTCATGTAGCAAGCTTAAGCAGCAATCTTAGTATCCCAAACTAACTTCAAGTGCAGCAAATAGGGGAGCAATGACCAACAACCCATCTCTATTTATTAAATATTTTACATACCTAAAATAACTGATTAACATTCAATAAAATAACTATTAGAGTAGAGTTTCTGAGTTCAACTCTCTGTTAGCCAAAGCTGAGATTTCATGAACTGTTGTAATGGTGTAATGACAACACATGGGAGAAAGCTTGCTTTCCTCTCCTTTCCCACCACTATGAAGGCATACCTCTCTCTGAGTTTACCAAAGTTTCATAAGATTATAAAAAAATCATCAACTTGGAAAACAACTTTTAATGTTTTTGACTGGAAGAGCATTCTGATAACTGCAACTGATCAAACTGCAGACATGAACTGTAGGAATTCACCCTGGAGAACATGGCACTTAGGAGTCCTTACACTGATTTCCCTGAGTACTGAAAACATACCAAATGTCAAATAAAATGCAATAAGTCTCAGCTTGACTTGATTTTTAGGTATTTTAAGAAAAGCATTATAAACAAGTGATGTTAAAAGTTGAACAAGTATAAATGAAGCACACAATCTAATTTTCTGAGATATATACCTACATGTGTATTTGTTTAAAATTTCTCTTCTACACGTACATAGAAAAACAATTGAAATAGATAGTTATGAACTGTCCTTTGGTCTAAATAATTAGATTCAAAGTCAAGCAAAAAGCCTAAAACGAAAAAATATATTAATGTGTTTAATGTAGATCTGTAAAAATATTTTAGAAGTTACAAGACTGTAGGTAACACAGGACTGACCAAGGTAGTCAAGACTTGAAAAAAGAAATTTCAAAAGAAGCCTTAGCCAAGTTAATAGATACCTGACTGCTGTAATTTGGGATAAACTACTACAGGGTAATGCAGGAAGAATTAACTGAACATCCATACGTACAGTTCTCTGATTTTCTGCCAGCTTCCACTAACCTTTTATCTGAAAACCATTTTGGTGGAGCACAGGAAAAGCTCTAGTGCAGTCAAAATTAGTCTTAGCTATGAAGAGGGACTGTTTAATGCCTTTCCCAGCAAGGACTGGCACCATCTATGGGAGCACTTTGTTACCTGAAAGAACTTTCAGAGTAATGTATATTATCACTGGAGCAGAGTGAAGAAAAGTATCTCAGTAAGCAGGAGCAATAGCACCTGCAAGAATACATGAGCAAACACAGACCAAATGAGACACATGTCTTGACTATCCAAGCACTTTTCTCACATCTAAGTTAAAACGACCCAGATGTATTAGCTGGAAAGAAGAAGCACTAACGCAGCTTGAGAATGGCAATTACTAATACAAACATATCACACTAAATAAATATTAAAACTCCAAATTGCCATTGTGATAGCCTTTCTTAATCTCTAGAACTAGTGTGTCATAACTATCAAAACTTAGGAAGAAGAGAGGCCTAGATATAGAATAGGAAAGACAAGACATCCAAATGGTCAGAACACTGCATCAGAACACTGTATCAGCCTTTTCAATGAGGTAACAGGAAGAACACACATAGGTGTCAAAAAAAGCTCATCACTACATTTTCTCTCTGTGTGGATTCCTTGAATTTACTGCAGTGCTTAAAACATTCCTTAAAGCATTATAAAAATTTACCAGCAGAAGACTAGGAAGCTAATATACATTCACAACTTATGAGTGCATAACCAAAAAGCAGTAGTTGAATACAAGCTCTAAGCAGGAACAATCTCACATTTGTAACAGTTGAACCTTTCTCAGACATAATTAAAACTGTAGTGCTTAATCCTAAAAGGAAAAAAATTAAATGTAATTCTGGCTCTGTCTTGCATGCAAAATGTCATTATTTTGAAAGCATTATATTTTAAACTAAAGCAGGGTAGGTTTAGGTTAGACATTAAGAAAAAGTTTTTCACCATGAGGGTGGTGACACACTGGAAAAGGTTGCCCAAAGAAGTGGTGGAGGCCTCATCCCTGGAGACATTCAAGGCCAGGCTTGACGGGCCTCCGAGCAACTTGATCTAGCACAGGATGTCCCTGCTCACTGCAGGGGCATTGGACTAGATTACCTATGAAGGTCCCTTCCAACCCTGTAATTCTATATGCATTGCTGGCTTTGCTTTATTACAAAATGTCATTAAATGTAATTTTTTACTTAACTTGGAATCAATGCTTTGTCATTCAAGAAAAAAGAATGATGAATTTCTAAAGTATGAAATGCCTAACATACAAGAGAAATGTCAACTTAATCTGCATTTATTATATCTTCATGACACCTCCAACTATAATATTTTATTCTAGATTGTGTATTTTCATTTTTTTTAAAAACATGGAACGCCAAGACTGGGAAGGCATGCTTTGGGTTTTTATTTATTTTTTAATCTAATTTAGAATGTCCACTGTCTTTACTATCACTATGTCCACTATGACTTTACTATCACTTCAGAAGACTCAACTTCAAGGTCATCTGCTGAGATGAACAGCACCGGAGATACTAGGAGAGTTACTTGGACTTAAACAATTATACCTTTTACCATAACAGTGAGCTGCCACCAACAATACTGTACTTGATTCATGGCTATTAAATTACAGAAAAATTCCACAGGGAAGTGATGTAATTGAATTTCATTATGTGGACCTAGAAGGTGGTTTGGTAGAATATTCCAAAAGGAAACAAAACTGCTTGAGTAGAAAATATCAACCAATTCTCAATAGAAAGAACAAAATGTACAGAGATATAGATATACCTGTAATTCTTAAGTATAGTTCTCATACAGAAACATCTACCACATTCAGAAATGCTTGAGAGAACTTCACCCATACAAGTCCATGCTGGGTGAACCGCAAATTCTTCATGTTACTGGGGTTTGAAGAACTATTACACAAATAGTTACCCAAAAGAAAATAAACTGCCTGGCTGAGAACAATTCAGTATTTTGATGGGGTTTTTTAAGTTTCAGAGATAAACACATACAGAAATAAACACAGACACTCTGAAGTAGCATTTTATTTAGAATACAGTAATTCTAGTAATTAATGAAAGTTAATGAGTTGCTAATTTATTCCAACAATATAAATGCACAACTCTAAATCCTTACCACATTCATATGGCACCATATGGATATGAAGTTTCCTTAGTGCTTGAGAAGGAAAAGGTCTGTTTCAAGAAATAATTCATTAAGACTACATTTAGATCCCACATACACCTTCAAATATGACTTGCCCTGTAGCCCTACACTAATTAAATTTTCAACAAGTTTTTTTGTAGTTTGTATCTAGAACACGGCTGAACCTCCTGGGATTTAGCAAATGTAATTGTGCTTCATTCACAATGGCAACGAAAATACATTCTTTCTAGAACCCCACATAGATGATATCACCTTTCTTTTTCTTACTGACTCTTGGTTGTACCTGCCCACCCTAAAACCATGGCTGATAGAGATATATGCTCCAGGTAACACTAAGAACTGCAACGCAATGCACTTTACCCACTGCAATATTAAAGTTATCTCAGAAGAAATATGATGCTACATAATTAACTGCCATGGAGTATTGATTTGACATATTGGTGGATGCCAGTCATTTAAATTATTCAGACTGATATGCTTAGAGTGCAATTTTTGTTTAGTTTTTAGTAAAACACACAATACACTACAAAATTAAATCTCAGTGAGAAGAAACATAAGCAATTATTCTACCTCATTAACTGTAAATGGCTTCCATTTTTTCAACGGAGCATATATGGTGATCACAAATATTAATTTAAAAGCAGTATATTTTGTTGACCTTTTTTTTTCCCTCAAGAAGTGACAGCAGCAACATGAATTAACAAATCTGGGACTCAGATGTACTTAAGTTTGCAATAGCTAACCAAACTTATACTGCACTTAGGATTTGTACAAATGTAACCATTCTTGAATACTCTATACTCTCAAGTGAAGTTTTGTATAAATGTGAAGTATTTGAAATAATATTTGGTGTTCTCCTTAATCCACATCTAAATCATTAATTTCCAAAGCACCAAACTGCAGCTATAGCCTGACATGTAGCCATAAGAAAATAGTAGTGTGACTATGCCAATTACTTCATATATAACTAGGGCAAAATTCAACACATGGTTATTTGTTTCCAAAGGTATTTCAACATACTGATCACTAATTTCAATGGATATTTTACACATAATTGTTAAAAGTTATATTAAAGTACAACTCTACACAGTTATATTTACATGATAGTTTAAAAGCTTCTGTAAATGCTAGAGTATTTTTTTTTCAGAAGACTCATCCCCGTATTAAATGGTTTACATCTATAAGAAAAAATAACAGAGGTTAAAATTTCACCCAGTTTATTTGTTATAATATATTGCTTATTTGTTAACCTAAATTTTTATTTGCCCACTATTTAAATATTTCAGTGCAAAGGAAATGTCTGGAAATAGACACAGCATAATAATAAACCAAAACTTACTAGGTTTCTAAATACAACTACATAGTGATGAAATAAGCCAAGCAGAACTTACAGTCTCTAAAGAAGCTCAGAAAAAACCAAAAAGCACAGGATTATCCAGCAATTACAGCAAGATTTGGCCCAGTTTCAATGTTCAGTTATGTGTGCTCCATAAATTAAATATTTCTGGATAACGATCAAGTTCAGTATAGACATATTGTTTAATCTACTGAAGGATGTAAAGATTATTAAAAATTTCCATCTTGATTAGTCTTATTTACAGCTACTTAGAGACCAATCATTTTAAAAACAAACTGGCAGGTCTGTGGCAATCTCACCATAATTTATGCCAGCATAAAAGCTGGTTATTGCAGATAAGGGTGCAATTCTTCTCTTCAGGATCTTCATGGAAAAGATTTGCTTTAGAGGGAGTTTTATGAAAGAACAGATATGTGATGTATTTTTAACTGTGGTTGGTCTCCCCACACTCCAAACTTCGTATTTCGGTTATTTCAGGTGCATAGATATACCAACTTTTGTCACCAAAAGAAATAAAAATGTTTCTAATGTTTTATTACAAATATATTAAAAGTATATTAAAGGGTAAGAGAATACATAAGGGGGTTTAATTTAGAAAAGGTATCTTTAGGGAAGATGTTTATCAAGTGTTTTAAGCCAAATATTTGTTGATGCAGATATATGCAACAGAGTATATGCGCTAAAACTGGAACAACTGATTCTAAGCATCCAGAGATGGCACATGGTACCTGAAAGCAAGTGATTTGACTTCTTCTTCATGCCAATCAGATAGAGTTCACTTAAACCAGAATTCAAATTGCCTGATTATAATCCTACATGGCTCTCATTTAAAGACATTTTATGTTTTTAGATTAACTATTCTCAGAAATTATTTCTTCTGGAACACTGATTTCTTTTCTTTGCAATCACATTAGCATGCACAGGGCTCATCAGTAGACTCCTTAAGTCACTTCAGGAATTGTTTCAAGTGCTAGAAATAATCAAAGTATGCTACAAGAATCAGTAAGGAGAGGGAAGGTCCTTTATGCAATTGTTTTCCTGTTGGTGCAAAATTTAACAGGTTTTCTAATTGATCAAGGTAGCTCAAGGGCTTGGCCCTCAAACACACCAGCCACTGAGGCAATGACTCTTGATAAGCCTCTTGATAAGCAGCAGGAGCATATGAAGCCCTTGTTTTCAAATGTGTAGATCTGGGTTTGTGTTGCTTTTAGTTTTGCAGTAACAGCTGCCTGTAGGATGTACAATAACCAATGTTCTGTAATTGTTTCAACTGAAAAGTATTGTGATCAAAAAGTACTCCTTTTCTTATCTGACAATTAAACTGCCGTCACCAAACAAATACAGGCACAGCAGGAATAAGATGTCAGGAGAGGGAGAGCACAAATCACTAAATATATAAATGACCATGCTGCAATATAATAAATACAAAATATGCAACTAACCATACTGCACTCCCCATGCAAACTACTGGTAAATTCTATATATTATAGAATCATAGAGTTGGATGGGACCTTCAAAGGCCATCTTGTCCAACCCCCTTGCAGCGAGCAGGCACACCTTACACTAGATCAGATTGCTCAGAGTTTCATCCAACCTGACCTTGAACATCTCTAGGGATGGGGCCTGCACCATTTCTCTGGGCAACGTCTCACCTCTCTCATTGAAAAGAATTTCTTGAATTTCTCCCTACTGTCCAATCTAAACCCACCCTGCTCCAGTTTAAAACTATTCCCCTCCACCCCATCACTACATGCCAAGGCAAAAAGTCCCTTTCAGAAGGCCACAGTGAGTTCCTCTCAAAATCTTCTCCAGGCTGGACAGTCCCAGCTCTTAGAGACTGTCCTCATGGGGAAAATGTTTCAGCCCTGTGATATATATAGATATAGATATATAGTGCTTATAATATTCTGTACTGTTTCTTTGATTCTTTAAACTAGTATCGGCCCTGGAAGAAAAAAGTAATACCAAAGCCACACCCTATTGAGAACTTGAGGATTGTAATTTCACAGATTGAAACAATACAAGGTAAATAACTTGCAAGAGGTTATAAATGCAGTTGGTATACCAGAGCTGGAAACATAGCAGGAAGATCATTCTGAGAACACACAGCTGCTGACTGGACCTGTCCTGGCTAAATGTCACTCTGGCAGCTCAGGAAACAACCTGAAGGCAGACCAATGAAACATAGAAAATGTTGAGTTGGAAACAACCCTCAAGGTCATCTAGTCCAACCCCCCTGCAGTAAACAGTGACATCATGCACTAGATCAAGTTGCTCAGATCCTCATCAAGCCTGGTCTTGAATGTCTCCAATGATGGGGCCCCCCATCACCTCTCTCTGGGAAACCCATGCCAGTGCCTCACCACTTACATTTTCTGCTACTATTGGTCCTCATTACTAATATTTCTCCAGCTCCATCCCTTCGGTGGGATGGCCACACATTAAGTTGTTCTCAGGTACTGAAACAAGCTAAAATCAACTGTACAGTGTTTCGATGGATTTTTTTTTTTTTCCATCAGCCATATCTATTTAAGATTAAATTGGCACAGCCACCAGAGGAAATGCTAATCATACTACA
>VZTY01011077.1:56072-91982 GCA_013400935.1 Turnix velox
CCCTTTCAGAAGGCCACAGTGAGTTCCTCTCAAAATCTTCTCCAGGCTGGACAGTCCCAGCTCTTAGAGACTGTCCTCATGGGGAAAAAGTTTCAGCCCTCTGATATATATAGATATAGATATAGATATATAGTGCTTATAATATTCTGTACTGTTTCTTTGATTCTTTAAACTAGTATCGGCCCTGGAAGAAAAAAGTAATACCAAAGCCACACCCTATTGAGAACTTGAGGATTGTAATTTCACAGATTGAAACAATACAAGGTAAATAACTTGCAAGAGGTTATAAATGCAGTTGGTATACCAGAGCTGGAAACATAGCAGGAAGATCATTCTGAGAACACACAGCTGCTGACTGGACCTGTCCTGGCTAAATGTCACTCTGGCAGCTCAGGAAACAACCTGAAGGCAGACCAATGAAACATAGAAAATGTTGAGTTGGAAACAACCCTCAAGGTCATCTAGTCCAACCCCCCTGCAGTAAACAGTGACATCATGCACTAGATCAAGTTTCTCAGATCCTCATCAAGCCTGGTCTTGAATGTCTCCAATGATGGGGCCCCCCATCACCTCTCTCTGGGAAACCCATGCCAGTGCCTCACCACTTACATTTTCTGCTACTATTGGTCCTCATTACTAATATTTCTCCAGCTCCATCCCTTCGGTGGGATGGCCACACATTAAGTTGTTCTCAGGTACTGAAACAAGCTAAAATCAACTGTACAGTGTTTTGATGGATTTTTTTTTTTTTTCCATCAGCCATATCTATTTAAGATTAAATTGGCACGGCCACCAGAGGAAATGCTAATCATACTACAGCCTTGCTACAGAGCACTTCCACCTAACACCCTGTGTCATCTGTGCCAGCATGACATGACTGATGATAGATCTGAGGTCTGAGGCAGAATAAAGGAACGGGTAATACAATGGTGAGAGACTGAAGGGCAAGAGGGGAGAGGGCAGGGACAAACTGAAAAACTCTGGAAAAATGCAAAAATTACAGGAAAAAGAAAACTGAGATTGTCCTTTGTGTTTTTACAGTCCTGAAGTCAAACGAGTTTAAATGACAAGCTGGCACAACAGTCATTGTTAGTTCTAATTGTCATTAATGCTTTTGGGATTTTTTAACAATACAGACTTCCACAGAATATAAAATGTCACACAAGAAAGTTTCTACAGTAGGGCAAACACCCACTCCCAGCTTTACAGTTTTTTAGAGTGACAGCTCTTGTGAAGTATTTCTCCCATGCCTCTCGCAGCGCTCCGACATGCAGAGCAGCACATTCAAAGCCACTGAATAGATATATGAGGCAAGTTCATAAAAACAACAATAGTACATTTGATTCATGGATTTGTAAATAAATGGGCCATATAGATTTTGGTTTCACATAATAGAGAAAATAATGTATTTCAGTCCTTCATTGTTTGCTTTTCATCTTTATCTTGTAAGTTACTTGGAAACAGGGTATATTCTTTTACTACTTTGTCTCCAGAGGTGGGTTTGTAACTGAAATTCGCTTCTTAACAGAGTAATAAAACCCAAAAAGAAAGCACAAATGAGATTTTTGTGGTTATTCCACTTCACAAAATCATTCTGAATTCATATAGCAAGACTTTGGGAAGGAGCCTCAATTCCATGCAGCACTTTGTAGTGCAGAATAGAGAGTTAGCTGCACACATGTTTTTAGTTCAAGCAGGTTTCTGCGCACAAAGATGCATAATTAGCCTGTAAAAAGACTACACAGGATGCATGGTCTGAGGAATGTTTAGTGTCTTTATGGAGAAAAAAAGGCCCCAGCAGTAGCTCAGTCCCCTCGAGGTGGAAGATAGAAGAATGATTCCAGATGCTGCACAAGATTTATGTCTAATATTAATTGGCTGAATTGCTGGTACATGGTCCACTCATCTGCCCTTCAGTGACCGAGGATTTACAGTGCAGAAAGTGGGTTCTCACTCATACACTCATGAATATTTGACCTGTTGTCATGAGGCTGGCAATTACAGATGAGCCACAAGAGGAATGCTCTTACCAAGGAACTAAAAAAACCTGGCTTATACAATGAGAATGGGAAAGATGGAGATTCTGAATGGGCTTCCTACAGCCTGGGAGAGCATGCAATCTGCATATAGGCTACAAGAATTAAACAAGTAAGATGCAAAAATTTAACTGGAATCTGTTCTGTAGGTCCACATAGATACCTTATTTTTTTTTTCTTCCAAAAATTACAGGTCAAACTGCCTATTTCTTAATATTTACCATATCTGGTATCAACAGAGATGGCTAAAGACTTACACTTGCAAAACTCTTAGGATAGATCACATATCCGAGACTACCACAGTAAACAAAGAGCTCAAACAGAACAGTGAAGGATGCTCAGACAATACAAATATGGATTCCTGATTCCAGTGAAAATGCAACTGGGAACAAATCCAAAAATATCATCAGATTAAAAAGACTCCTCTTATCCATCCAGAAATTAAGAAAGGGAGCAGCAACTGCTGACAAATTACACAGCCTTTATATCAGGTAATGTTGAATTTAACACCTCTCTCAGTCCTAGTAACGCACTGTGGACAATCTGTCCAAACTTATCTGACATCCACAAGGAAGGACACAATGGTTAGAACTGCAGCTTAGAATTTTCAGTCAAGGTAGTAATTTCTTTTAGAGACAAAACTCAGATAAATTATTTTGACTGCAACAAGGAATCATATCCTTTCAGTTCCTTTCTGGATATGACAGCACCACATGTCACAGCTGAGCTTGCAATACCATAAGCATCAAAAATTTTTGTATATACCCCACACAGTGGAAGCAAAGTGCTACATAAATTTTGCCATATATCACTGAAATTATTACTGCAAAAGAGCTAGCAAGATGATTTTTAGAAGGCCATAATTAGCTGAGAGGTTCTGCTCTGATTATGGCAATCAGCCCTTAACAGATTCCTCTTACTGATTTCATCACATTCAAGCATGACACTGAAAACTGAGGAGATAAATGAATTCATTAGAACTATGTATCTGTCAGGAATCACTATAAATAAATGTTACTAAGAATGTTGTAACTATTATGAGCTATTTTTACTGTTTTGTTCCATCTCCCAAAACTTCTCCTAACTTAAGTCAAAATCGTTAAAATTCTCACTTGGAATTTATCTGCAAGTGCTGAACACACCACTGATTTACTTTACCCAACATCTCTTGCAAAAAGGAAGCTCCTAATGTGCTTGAGAATCCAGGTTACTAGCTCTTTTGATAAATGGCACACAAAATTCACACCTGTCAAAGCCAAGCTGTCACAGTGCAATGAAAGTCCTCTGAATTGCACAAAGTTATTTCAATCCCAGTACTGGGATAACAGTTGAGTGCACTGAGCTGCTGCTCTAACCATTGGAATGACCAGGATAATAAAGGCATCTGAAACAACGCTGTGCCAAAAGGACAGCCTCCCTTTTCCAGATGTCACTGAGATAGATACCATTAATTTCACATAGTTTTCCAGAACTCGTGATTCCTTGTGTGCTTCAGAGCACCACTGAAAGGTACACCTTAAGAATTTGTCCCAGCTTTTTGAGTTGCTCCTTCTCAGGAATCCTGAAGAATCACAGGGAATCACATCTATCACTCACATTCTAGGCTCCTCTCCACTAATTTCTTTATTAATTCCTTATCATGCTGCTTTCTCACATTAAAGTTGACTTCAAGCTGTCAGGAGAAGATGTCATCCAAAGAAAGATGATGTCTTAACCACTCTCTATGTGGCTTCAGAAACCTTCTGTACCTCTTTCCTCCCTCTCTGTGCCAGCATGACACATCATGCTGTTACACAATGAATCACACGATCTGATCCTAATTTAATTCTGATCAGTTTCCTGATCCAACACATCAAGAAGCTGAATGAACCTGTTAGAACACTGCTGAGCTGAGGAATAACAAGCAAAGAGACAGGATAAGACTGATTGTTTCAGCAGCTCTGCTAAATTATGTCACCTTAAAACCTACCAGGAAATAGTGATATGGAACATGTTCTCCAGAGATGTTGCAGAAGCTGTATCCTTAGAGATACTCAAAACTCAACTGGAAATGACCCTGAACAATCTCATGCAACTTCAAAGCTGGCCTTGATCTGATCAAGGTGAAGAGAAGTCTTTCAGAGGTCCTTTCCCACCTCCATGATCCTGTGATTCTACTTTGCCTGTCCTACTAAGCTTGTGAGTAGTACAACACTTAGCCCATAGTCTCCAGCTGGGCATCTCTCTCAAGAGAGACAAACCTTACGAAAGGTTAATATATCTCACTAACTGAATGTTCATTCCTTTTCAACTGCAGAAAGGCTTAAAAGATATCTGTTAATGAGCTGGGAGCTAAAAGTATATGAATTCCTCAAGAGTCCTTGAACCACTGTTCAATTCAGAACATTTTTGTTTGTTAAATTCTGCAGAAAATGGTGTACTCATACCTTCTAGAGTTCTGCTATGCCAAGATAAAACGTTCCAGTATCTATACCTATCTGGAACAGGCTGTATGTGCACAATTCTGGCAGGAAACTATCACTTTTAATACTCCTACAATGCTTGTGAAAATGTAAGGTTTTAATGAAAGCTCTTGTCTACAGTTTCTGCAATCAATCTAAATTTGTAAAAAATAAAGGACATCTTTCTAGAAGATATATTCAGTTGTCAAACAAATATTAACAAAAGGCCATATTTGCTTTGTTTAGTTGTAAACAATGATTTCAACTGCTTGAACAGTTAGCATTTATAGGTAATAATATATTGCATGTGTAGGAAGACGATGTGTGATGCCTAGTTAAAATACCAACTTAGAAATTAGAAAACACATCTTACAATAGTACATAGCAAATCATTATGGCAAACAAGGCTGGAGGCAATCAACCATTAAGATATGCATTCATAATATAATCAGTCCTCCTCATTTTCTTATCTGCCTTCTTCTAACTCCCCTGCGTGGCATTTCAAAAATGTGTTCAAAGGGACCTTCCCATGCCTAGACTGTTCTCAAGAATGTTTCTGAGATTAATAACCTTTTAACTTTTGTTAACTCCCCCCAACATGCAATTTGAAAGAAGACTCTCATGTGATTTGGAAAAGTTTTTTTTCAGAGTCAGTACTTTAGACCAGCAGAGGCTGAAAAACCACACGATATTCTGATACAGCCTGCAACAGCAAAAGCTAACTTCACACCACTGGACCACAGCCACCAGCCCAGGCTTCCACAGCGTGGTGAGACACTGGAACAGGCTGTCTAGAGAGGCTCTGGATACCCCCCTCTGGAGGTGTTTAAGGACAAGGCACTGAGCAACCTGATCTAGTGGGAGGGGCGTTGGAACTAGATGATCTGTAAGGTCCTCAAACCATTCTATGATCTTGTTACTTTTAAATTTTTTATTAATTTCTTAAGCAATCCCTTTCTTCTGTATAGTCTGTAAAGAAGTCAGTATAAAGACTAGCAATTTTAAATAGCGTTTATCTGTGGACAGGGAAAGGACAATTCTCTGAATGTGCCTTCAGCACTTAATTTCTCTGTCCTTTCCCTGTTATTTTGTGCCTAGTTCGTCGTTCCCCTACACTGCATCTGCCATCTGCTGGCACGTTTTTGTAAAGGAGTTTGGCATCAGAGACTTGCTTTCAGGCCCTATTATGTAAATGTCTGCACCCTGGCTCCAGAGCTACCACTGGCATGGAAAGTCCTTCAGAAGCCCATCCACACCACCTAGGCTGTGACATGGATAGAGAAGCTTACAGAGATTCTAGAACTTTTAAAAAACATGTAAGCAAAAAATTAAGTAATTAACATCTGTATCCATAGGTAAATTAACCTTATAAGCAGAAACTCCCCTAAAGAAAACACATTCTCTCTTCTACTTCCCTTACCTTCCTAGCTTCCAACAATCATGATAAAGAGCTTACCCCTTATTAGAGCAACCTCCCTGCCAAATAGTTGGAGACAGTAGGAATTACAGCAATGCTTTTTCATAAGCAACTCATTACATGTCTGGTTTTGGCCAGAACAGATACCAAGCATAAAAAACCCTTGAAATGGTGCTTTTTCCCCCAAAAAATAATAGACATCTGGAGAAAGGGTCCTCTAAGAAAATATGTTAACCAACTTTAGATATAGGCATTTTGGTAAATGCCACGTCATTATCTACACTTTCCCTGGCACGCACTGCAAAAACAAACTTCGTATTTGTCACTTTTACACTGTCTCCATTTAGAGTCAAGTAATAATGGACTCAAGTGATAACTATGATGTTGACTAAGGTCTGAGTTCTGAGGGATTATGTAGAGTGTCTTTTTTCATTGGCACATTTTTTGCTGCTAAATAAGTAACAATAACACAGTGCTAAAAAAATAATTCATGAAGTATGAAATTATTAATGTCTAATACAGGTTGCACAGAGAAGAGCAGAGCATCTCCAAAATGCTTTGTCTTGAGTGCTGTTTCTCCACATTTCTCCATTTCTTTCTTGGCAAGAATGTCACCTCCAATCTTTCAGAAATATGTGACCATTCCTTTCTTTGAAGTCAGATGTAGAGCAGCTGTTTATTAACTCAGTATCTTACTTGTATCTCAAGAAGAACATGTTGTAGTCCTAAGTTCACTGAAATAAAATATCGTTTCTTGAACAATTATCTTTCCCCAGAGCAGGATTTACAGTTTGAGGATTTGTGTTCTTCTAATTCTTTTCTCTGTGCAAACAGTCCACCATTTTCTGCATCTGTATATGACAGATTTTCTTTGGCCATACACATCCTTTTATCATTAACTCAGTTCTCTGTTTGAACTATCTCTGATTTGATTCACTGTCTTTTTCTATAGAAAAAGAATTCAGATATGTTCACCACATTCACTGACACATGGTTTCAATCATGACCTTCCATATGACATCTATTATTGTACATAAATATTTCCCAAAGTACACAGAAACTGCTCAGTGCCATTTTAGAGGTATCTTAAGCAGACATGATTACTACTTTGGATCTCAACCTCGTGCGTTACACATGCCAACCACTTTACTCTCTTATTCCTGCAAATCAGTTCTATGTCATCTATTAGCTACCTGCCATTAACAACTCTGTCCTCAACAGTCTACTTCTGAATTAGACCATGCAATTACTATTATTACAACTATTGGTGAAATTACAGCTGTTGGAAAGGATATTTATGGGCTGGCATAAAGGACACAATGAAAGAAAAGATTATTCACTTGTCCTGTTACCCTGGGCATACTCAAGTAACACACACCCTGTGTGTTCCTCAATTTCTCTGGTAAAGAGTAACAATTACATCAATTTCCATTGTAGAGTCCCTTAAACCAACAATGAAACGACTAACAGTGGCAGACAGAGAACACTATTTGTGTGGTTAAGCATTCACAACTTTATCACATCCTCCTCCTTATGCATTTTAGTGTTCACTTTTGACAGGATTTGACTATACATGTTTTTCATTAGCTGGATCTCTGAGGCTGTGTGGTTCAAGTCACAACTGTGCTTACATGAATCACAACTAGATTTAAAAAATGAAGGCTGGATTATGACTCCATTATGTATTCAAAGACAGATTTTATGACAGTGTGGGGGTTTTGCACCTAATCACTGTTGATTCCCAAGGATTCGCAGTCAAAACATGGCAGTACTTAAAACAAAACTCATGTGATTTCAAACATTCTACATATAAAGTCCTTTGAAACATAGAATCATTTAATTTGCAAAGTACCTTTAAGATCATCATGTTCAATCATTAATCTAACACTGCCAAGCCTACCACTAAACCACGTCCTTCAGCACTGCATGTTCATCTCTTTTAAAAACCTCCAAGGATGGTCACTCTACCATACCCCTGGGCAGGCTGTTACAAAGTTTGACAACTCGTTCAGGAAAGAAATGTTTCCTAACATGTAGTCCAAATCTCCCCCAGTATAACTTGAGGCACTTTCATCAAGTCCTATTGCCTGTTACTTGGGAAACTCTTATTCTGCTCCAACCTCCTTCCAGAGAGCAGTAAGGTATCTCTTCAGCCTCCTTTCCCCAAGAACTCTAGTTCCCTCAGCTGCTCCTCAGAAGACTTGTGCTCCACACTCTTCACTTCATCCTCTGAACAACATCTCTGCTTATTCATGATTAAAACTTTGAGGTTAATAATCTTCTGTTTCAAGGCAAATGAACAGAACTGATGGATTTTTAACAAGACTAAAACATGTCAGTGGACAATTGCTTATCCAAATTCATACATATTCATTTATCATTCATATCTAATTAAATCCATTATGAACTTTGCATAATAGATATTGATTTAAATGTAAGCTGATAGCTTCCTCTTCAAAGTCTTAAAATAAAAATTCTCATTAGCGATGTAAACAAGATCTGTGTGACTCAGTCAGCTTTGTCTGCTGAGCACTTAAAATGGCTCAGTTAACTCTAAAAAAAAAAGTTTTTACATAATGTCTCGTTATTTTAAAAATTCTAGATGTGCACTATGATAAAAGCAAATCAGAAAAAAATTAATTTCAATGTAAGGAGAAGCATATAGTGCAGTACATAGAGGAAGGAAAAGGGAAATAAAACCAGCCATATTCACGGGTTACACAAAACACAACAGAGATCCCTGATTCTGTGAAGTTTGATTCTTTCCCATATTCCTAAAGGACCTGAAAAAACTTTTCTTCCTCTCTTTCCTTTTCACCCAAACTTGGTTTTAAACTGTTGTTGGCTTATAATAAGACACGACATTTCTGCATTCATTTTTCAGACTGAATAATTCATCCTTGTTTGTGTCCTTAATGAAAGTGAGACATTTTATTTTCTTCCTTTTTGAAAATTAGAGAAAATAGATTAAGACAATTCACAAGGAAAAAGACCTATGAAATTGAATTTGCCACTAAAAGTCATAACAAAGTAGTTCTTCAGCAGCTATTTAACTGTACCCAAACTATTCACAGCCTCTTAGAAGCTTTTCCCTATTAATCTAACCTTCACTAGTTAATTTTCCCCACCCACAATACACCATGTAGCCCTGTTCTAATCTCTTTGGCTTCCTTTATGCTATATATTTGATATATTGATAAATAACTACATGTAAAAATATGTGTTACATACATACTGTCCATGATAAATTTCTTTGTAAAAAAGAGTCTGAAAATCAAACAAGGCATTTCCATTCATTACATCATTTTCTTCTTTAGACTGAACCTGAGGGATAATAAAAACCTAAAAAAGCAAGAAGTCAAAATACACCGGGGGGAGTTTCCTCTTGCATTCTTAGGTATTAGATCACAACTAAAGTTAATAGATTATAATGTGCCAAATGAACATTCAAATTTTATTCAAGAGGAAAAATAAACTGGACACACAGGTTACACGTGCAGTTCTCTGCTCTACTGCAAATTTCACGCTCAGTTGTGGCTTCTGTAGTTGTTAATGTGACCTATTGTTTTCTCTTCCTATCCTTCCTATTCTTCCAAGACTTTTGATGAAACATGAGTACTCACAGATATTAGAAATCATCATTCGATGAGTCTGTCTGCATCACGCAGCTATTGGCTGACCTGGTACAAAGTTCTCTATTGATTTCTAATCTATAAATTTTACATTCATTTTGCTTTATACACTCCTTTTTCTTCCAAAAATATGAAAACACTGCACACTAACTTTTTCCTCTTCTTGAATGCACTAGCTGGAGTCCATGGGACTTGCAGAAGCCAATAAAAGTGAGTTGCAACAAATATCCACCCACTACACTGCAGTAGCTAACCTTTGGCTTACTCTTTGTGTGTCCCAACATAAAGTAAAATTCACTAGGTTACATCACTAATCACAACCAACAACACTGAGACTAGAACTTTCTTACAACAAATGTGTTGCATTTGGAGATAACAAATTGCAGGCTAATACTACCCAAAAGGATAAAACTACTACCTGGAATGGTTTCTAGGTCATTAGTTAAGTACCTCAACTAACTTAAGATGTTCTTGTATCATTGGTGTTCCTTTTCAGGATTGAGTCAGTTCTTAGTGCTACTGGACTGTGATAAGACTGTGATAAGCTTCAGTATGATTTCACAGTCATATTGGAAAGACCACATCTGTTCACCCAAGCAGGTAATGTCTTTAAGTAAACTGTCTCTGAATATCCAAATTACAGGCAAGTAAAAAAATCAGTAAAAAGCATTACCGCACTTCAACTCTCCATGTTCCATTTTCACACAGGTTTTAATTGCACTCTCAAATTTTCTCTTTCCTTGAAATTAGTACTTTAAAGGTTGCTGGAATTAAATATAGCTTTTTACATTAATTGCTTCTTACAGCTACACATGATTTTCATGGCAGTAAAAGAATTGCAAGATTGTTCTTTTGCCATAGTCTTGTGTCAGTGTTCAGAAATTTCAATATCTAACTACATTGTGTGTTAGATAAATGCTGGAGATGCTCTCTGCCTAGAAACTTAATAGTCTTCAAGTTAATGAATACAGTGGTTACAAACACATGAAAGATAAATGTGAAACAGATATAAGTTCAAATATCAGAGCAAAGCTATGTAAAGACAGCACACTGGATGCCAAAGATTAGTGTTTGCAGCTTTCCTTCTTGTTTAATGCACTGTTATAATTATTGCTCCCATGGCTACAGCTGCCAACACACACTCCCTTGACAATACCTAAGAATAGACATCTGAACATCACACCAGTTTCAGTTCTTGTCTACTACTAGCATCATTTGTCTAATTACCCTTTACATAAATTTGAAACAATTGCACCATAAAACAAAGAACTATCACTCGATGAAAAATTATGATCAGAGATGCAGTGGTAATTAAAACAAAACAGCTGTAATTAACTGGCGGAACTAGTAACAAATGTTCTCCATACTAGTATATGTTTTGTGACACTGCATGTTGAAACCAGTCCCAAAAAAGGGCTACAGTGTATGGACATATATATATTCATTATCATCAGACAAATTCCACAATGGCTATTCTGCTTCTTTACAGTATGTTTCCATTTCCCCAATTCAACACACCTAAAACAGGACATCAGGGTGGCCTCAACCAGTGCAGAAGGAGGGTTCGACTGGCCTCATTCAATATGGTTTATGCAGGACGGAAGGCTGCTGGTAGAAAAAGTGTGGGCACTCAAACAGTAGCCCCGTGCAGAGATGTGGGTATCCAGGCCACTGGATAGCCAAGTGCCTGAGCCAGGCACTTGCAATGGAGGGGACAGGAGACAGCACCTGTATCAGATGTGAACAGGTGAACAACCTGCTCAGCCTCATGGCTGAGCTAAAGGATGAAGTGGAGAGGCTGTGCAGCAACAGGGAGAGAACAAGGAAGATTAGAGTGAGGGCTCACTCCTCTAGTGAGAAAAAACAGGAAGAGGATCAGTATAAATCAGATGATCACTTCTCTTCCCACGAATCAAAAGAAGGGGAACGCAAAGGCTGTAGGCAATGGAGACAGGTCCCAATCCGAAGAAGCAGAAAAATCCCTTCTCGACCCCCCCTACCTCCCAGAGTGCCTCTGCAGAACAGGTATGGGGTCCTAAACGAGGAACTGTATCTTGTAGTGGAGGACAAGAGACCTACTCCAGAGGACTCGCCAAAAGGAGACAGGGCCTCTGAGAATACAGGTACCACTTCCACATGGAAGAAGAGAAGGGTCACAGTAGTAAGGAACTCTGTCCTGAAGGGAACCGAAGGACCAATATGCAAAGTTGACCCTCAGCACTGGGAAGTCTGCTGTCTGCCTGGAGCCCGTATCAGGGATATGACCAAGATACTCCCGAGCCTGGTGACGCCAACAGACTGCTCGTCTTCCAGGCAAGCGGGGAGGAAGTTATGTCCCATAGTCAAAAAGGGATGAAGAAAGACTTTAAGACCGTGGGACAGTTAGAAAATAACCACCCAGGTTATTTTCTGTTCCCTTCTACCATCTCCAAGAAACAACAGGGAATATAATGCAAAGACTCAGTCTATGAATGCCTGGCTCCGAGACTGGTGTTACAGGGAGGGCTTTGGGTTCTTTGATACTGGCAGGTTTCAGATGGCCTCAGACCTGACAGGGCACACGGAAAAGTCCTGTCTCAGAGGGGCAAAAGGGTTTTGGGACAGAAACTAGCTGGGCTCATTAGGAGGGCTTCAAACTAGATTTGAAGTGGGATGGGTTTGGAGCTGGGCTTCTGCCAGTAAGAAAGGGCTTTGAGCTGCCAGAGGTTGAGGCAAAGAAGAAGGTGCCTGTTTTGATGAGGATACACATAGTGACATATCAAACAACCTAGATATCAGAAAGAGGTCACCGGTATTCCTAAAAAGGGGAGTTCTGGTTGATAAATCAGCACTGGTAAGGGAGCAACTTAAATGCCTGTATGTCAATGCAAGGAGTATGGGGAATACGCAGACGTGTACATATACACATGGGNGTCCATATGACCAAGACCCAAGGGCTTACTGGAGAGCTTGTGGGTCAGGATCAGAGGGAAGGGAGACATTGTAGTGGGATTCTGTTACAGACCACCTGACCAGGAAGCAAAAGTGGATGAAGCCCTCTACCAATAGCTAGAAACAGCTTCATGTTCACAAGCCATGGTCCTCATGGGTGACTTCAACTATCCTGACATCTCCAGGAGGGAAAACACGGCAAGGCACCAGCAGTCAAGGAGGTTCCTGGAATGTGTTGACAACAACTTCCTCTTCAAATGGTACAGGAACCCACAAGAAGAGGAGCCATGCTGGACCTTGTTCTCACCAATGATGAGGGCCTAGTAAGTGACATGGAGCTCAAGGGCAGCCTTGGATGCAGCAACCAGGAAATGGCGGAGTTTATTATCCACAGAGCATCCAAAAAGCACATTTAACAAGCCTGCACTCTGTGAATCTACCCTTCCTGTGTTTGCCACTCTGCCAACATTTTCAATGTGACCCAGGGCACTTTTTAGAAGTGAAATCAGATTCCAACATAATCCTGCAACATTCACTGTCTCATATTGGACTTTCTTCCCAATAAGCCTGAAGGGGTCAGAAGAGTTTCCACAAATAATGTTTTAAAATAATAATATGAGCTCCGATACATAAATCGGGACATGGCAATACAGTTCCAGCACAGACAATAGAAACTAAATGGGAGAAGGTCACTGCTGGAGGGAAATAAAAACTACCAACACACACACAAATAAAATCCCCGATTCTTGAATATCCAAATATATTGGTTGCCACCCAAAACCACAGCAAAAATCTCCATGCTTCAAACTTTAGTTTAACTTCTATTTTGCTTAAACAATCAAGGCAGCTGTCATAATGTGATTCCTGCAAGAAAGAGAACTTCAAAAAAATAACAGAAAAGGAAAGGTAAAACCCTACACTTTCACAACTGTATTTGATTGATTTATGAGCTTTGCATTTTTGACATACACCACTAACTCTCAAAAGATTTGAGAAAGCCAAACTCCAAACAAGGGAATAAGTGAAACAACACAGAAAGGGCATCTTCTCTTATGGAATGTTTATATTCATCAATTTATAACTTGAACTCAATTTTCTTATTTTGTTCTATAACTTATAGAGACAGCAAGTAGTTTAAGGCTTTATGTTACCAGATCTTTAAGTGGAAAAATTGTAATATTGAATGAGAGTGACAGAGCTATAATTAATTATGCATTGACTAGATGATAAAATGAACAGCTCAGCCAGCCTAATGGCCAGCATTGTTTCACCCAGGCTACCTTATCTCCTGCCTATATCATCATTATACTTATTTTTTGGGGTAAAAAAAAAATAGAAAGAACTCTACCCTCTCCCTTTCCTCATCCAGAACTATCAGAAACTTTATATGTACTTCAAAAAAACCTCCTTTTATTTTGGTTTTAGCACTGTTAAGTGCATTGACCATTTTTCAAATCAAACTCAATAAAATAGCATTAGTGTCATGTACATATGCTTAACTATGTAAATGCAGAAAACAAGACATGCTTCTTAAGCTACCAAAATAGTTTGTGTCACTTTGAAACTACCCTACTAAACTAATACTATAAAATATATTTAAAATACTAACTTTTCTGAAGGAAAAAAATAAATGAAAAAACAAGTTTAATTTAACTAACAGCCACCACATAATGCCAATACTACAAATATCCAATCCATTTAAATTGCTACAAAACAGTCCATCTTGGCTCATCCAGATTGGAGAAATGAGGTATAAGAATTTTTTAAGAAAAATCAGCTTGATTGCTCTGAAGCCACCACTTTATTCCATGCAGTGGCAATGATTTTTTTTTTTGTTAAGTTGTCTTATCATGGCAGAAATGTTGTGAATAGCTTTGACAGACAGGAGTTTTGCAATGAGAAGGTCATAGGCTTAGTTTGGACTGTCCCCTGTCTGATTAGACAGAGTATTTTACCAGAATTGGCTCTAGTCACTGACTGATTTTCATTCCCAAATACCTGTCATCACCGTCACTGATGCATTCAGGAAGAGCAAGACTACAGCCAAACAGCATGATGTGTTGATAGCAGCTGAGACGACTGAGATAACTGAAGAACTTCAGGAACTTTTCCATTTCAATACTTTTGACAATGGAAAGGACTGAAGTTACAGTGGTGTAGTTATATGGCAGCATTTGGCACTGGCTGTTGGTGATATTTATGCAGGCACCTGTGAAATCAAAACAGTATATTTAGAATAAAAGTATCACCATTTAATTGTTGGTTCAAAGCATTTATTCAATTGGCTAGTCAGCATGTATGATATATAAGCAATGCTCACAGAAAAGACAACATCACAGAATGTTACCATAATGCTGTCTAAAATTACGTAAGAAAAAAAATTAATTTGGAAAAGTTTGGTAGCTTATCATGGCAGAAACCACATAAACTCTTGAGACATTTTCACAATCCTCTGAACCTCTGCTAAACTATAACAAAAAAGAATTTTCTTCTCCTCATCCAGGCTGAATGAACTACAACTTTTGGCAGAAATTAAGGATGGAAGTAGAACAAGAAAACCTGCTCTGGTTTGTATGTTTCCATAAAGTTTCTCTTTTTGCTACCATTTCACTTTGCAGCTGCCCCTTCCTACCAAATTGAACAACTTGTTTACCTCTTTTTCCCAAGGCAGTGGTTTTATCTTGTCAGTCTTTCTCAGAATCAGATTCACAGAATGCATTGAGTTGGAAGGGACCTTCAAAAGGCCATCTACTACCACCTCCCTGAGGTGAGCAGGGACATCCTGCTTTAGATCAGGTAGCTCAGAGCCTCATCAAGCCTGGCCTTGAATGTCTCCATGGACCATCCTCACCTGACCACCTCCATGGACAACCTGTTCCAGTGCCTCACCATCCTCACTGTGAAGAACTTATTTCTAATGTCTACTCTAAACTTGTTCTGCTCTAGTTTAAAACCAGTGTCCCTCATCCTATTACTACCTGCCCTGGAAAATGGTCCTCTATCAGCTTTCCTCCCCATGAGTTCACCTCAAACCTTCTCCAGGCAGGTATCCCTTTAAGGATGATATTGAGTGTTGCCCGACTAAGTGGAATACCATGGAGAAAGATATTAAACTTCTGAGAGAGATGGCTGTGAAAGAGGTGATACATGGTGACTGGAAGAGGACAGTAGACCCTGATGAGATGCAATGTAGACTACCAATGTTAAGGAAGGTTCTGCAGAGTGCACCCCCAATGTATGGCCATAGTTTATCAGTACTGGTTTGGGCTGGAGATGATGAGGATATCTCTACAATAAATGATGTAGTTGACAAAATGCGGAAGTATGAAGACAGTGTCTCTAATAATGTCAGTGTAGGAGCTGTGGAAAAAATGACTGAGAAAATGACTGATAAACTGTGTGAGAAACTGTTTGAGACCAATGACAAAATTGATAAACTCGCTGATAAACTTGTTGATAAACTCTCTAGTAAGGAGGACAGATCCTACTCTTCCCCTCCAAATCCTCGTGTTGCAGCTATTCGGAGAAGACACCCTCCTACCAGACCATCTTACGGAGAACAAAAACTTCGAAATATCCTGTGGTCTACCCTCCAAGACTATGGAGAGGACATGAGCAGGTGGGATCATAGACCTACCTCAGCTCTAGAGGATCGACTGTATGAGTTGCAAAGAAAAGGAAAAAATAAGAATTACTCCAGGAGGGATACTGCTCCTGTCCACAGGGGACGGTCCTTTTGGGCCTAAACCAGGACAAAAACATAAAAGCACTAATTCAAAGATTACAAATATTGAGGCTTTTTACAGGAAAAACCTCCCCACAGTTATCTCTTGCCTACATTCTTTTGCTGCTGCTTAGACTACAATTTTGCTAACTGCTGTGATATGAAGGTAACATGCCCACACAAAATACTGGGTCTCCTTCACCCACAAACATTTCACACCAGAGTTATCTAAATAAATCAAATTATCCTAAACTGGGGAGAAGGGGAGACCACAGGGCTTACACAAGTGGAATTTCAACAAAATTATTCATAAAATCATCATGTATCTCCTAAGACACAAATGCAAAATAGCCCCCTGACATGACATGTGTCAAGAAGCAGTGACATTTTGGCTGAGATCATGTGCATGGGCTGCTTCAGACCTTTTATAATTCACACAGTCCTGACACAGAAGGTCTACTGTTCCTTGGAGCTATCTAATCTTTCAGGAGCACTCAGTGACCGGATGACACAGCACTGAAGTCAGCATTCATGGGCAACAAGATGTAACTTTCCAGAGGTTTTACAAGCATTTTTAAATCAGAGAGGTGGGAGGTGGGACTAAAACCCTTTGCAAAAGAATCAAAATCCATCTTCAGTTCCATCAATGTTGCATTCCTTCAACAGATCAGCACTAATCCCAGGCACATTAAAGAGATACGGTTAAATTATCTTTTAGTAAGTAACCATATTCTTTTTTTTTTTCAAATAAACAGAAAATCTGAATAATTAGACTGACAAATATAAGAAAACAATGCTGTAAATCACAGAATGCATCACTATTCCACCAAACTGCTGAATTCTGCTCCATATGCACAGATGAAGTGCATTTTATAAACAAGGTGGCCCAGCAGTGTCACAATTCTAATCTAATTGATGGTACAACATACTAGTGGTTAAATATCCTACAAAACAACCAGGAGGCAGAGCAGAGAAGAAGATAAATGCCAAACACACAGAAAAAAGCCTCAGCCTCTTCACTTCTTTTCTGCGGTAAAGATTCATTAATTGTGGGGAATACAAGGCACATAAACTAGTTCTGGCAGTACCTAAGGGGGAAAAAAAAGAGCAGTGAATTAGAATAACAACATGTGAAAAAGCTGTTGATCAGAACAGCATGGTTCCTAATTATATGGGTCATTTCTGACATTCATCTAAATTAAGAGATTTCTGTTTATCACTGGCTAATGCCAGATGGACTGAACTGGAGGAGGGGGGAGAGGAGGGTTTCCTTCTACTCCAACAGTCACAGTGCAACTCTACAGTTTCACATTCAGTGCTGCTGAAAGTAATTTCAATAACACATTTTCCCTTTCCCTCTCTCCTCTTCATATTTTTCCCAGATTGTACTACCTATGGATTCCATCTGCACAAAGCAAACTGGCCTAGAGCACTGAGCTGCCTGAAAATAACCACCTACATTCTTCCCCAAAGGCAATGCAAACAGAACTGCAGCTTAAATTTGATTCATCATTTTAGTTTCAAAATGCTCAACCATCCCCATAACAATAAGGTCACGATTCATCAACCATCCGGTGCCTGGATGTTTTTGAACCCACACAATGACCTAGCTCTGGACATTAACCTGCCTCAAAAAACCCAGTCTTCTCTCCTGCAGTTCTTTCTAAAGTTTTCTGTGGGCACAGGGTGGAGAAGAAGAGCAAGAGGGGGAAAAATTACTATTTCATTTGGATTGGATCACTGGGTTGATTGGCTTTTTGGCAGCAAAAATATGTGTCATGCGCTGCCTGATTTTCATATCCCAGGTCATCTGCTAACATTTTAATAACGAAATAATCTTTTTAATGAGAGAAACTTTTACAGAATATCTATAGGGAGCTTATGAAAATGAAACAGTGCTCTGTTTGCAGCAGGAATCACTACCCACTTTAGTACACTCTGGGTACCAAGTTGAACAGTTGCAGTCCGTACACCCTCTGGTAGAGCCTCAGGAAACCCAGGGAAAAATGGCAGCATTTACCTGGCTCTTTCACAGCAAAAGCTCTACAAATATGGAATGAAATCTCATCTGTAATCCAAAAATGTCTTGAAAATTTCTAGGAATCCCTTTAAAAAGAGCAAACCCAAACCAAACTCGTCTATCCTTAGAAACTTGCCTACAGCAGCAATTCGCAGACTTCTTGACATGGGAATGACCTCCAGCAAATAGTATTTTTTCCAATGCCCAACTGCCATGTTCTCCTGATCTTAAAAGGGTTTTGTGACCCTGCTTGATTTTACAATCTTGTACATCAGATGTACAAAGCGATAGAGCACCTTTTCAATCCCCTCTGTCCTGTTGGTACGAAACAACTGGATTGTCATGCACTTTTGCTTCAGATCAAAGGAGCTTGGCATTCCACCTAGCATCTGGTTCTCTTGGCAAAAACTTCTTTGCAAAACTCATTACAGTCTCCAAAATTTGTAATGCCTCTTTTAATTTACTATGACACTTTGGTACATTTTTCATTTCAATTAGAAGAGAAGATGGACACATTTTCTTGGCCTCCCTCCAGCAATGAATTTCTCATGTACAGTTCCGCTGGGGACTGAACATCTGATACAGGGTTTCAGATGTTTTCTCAGTAACTGAGGGAAAGTGCCCCAATGAATGATTTTTCTTCTGACACACTTCAATAGATGCCAAGAACTAGGATTTCTCCTTTGGAATCCTCCCAGTGAGGAAGTTTAGTTCAAGTATCAGAAGCTAAAATCAACTATTTCACAACAAAAGCATAGTCCCTGCAATTTTTTCACATGAATTCTAGCTTGAAAATATGATTTCCACAACTCAGGACAGCCTCTGATTCCGGACAGGAGGGACAGCTCAGCTCCTGAGGGTGTATACTGGGTGATTGCTCCTTTCTAAATACATTCTCAGGCCCTTCCTTGCATTTTTTCCACACTCTTAGAAAAGCTGCATATTTTTTCCTTTCCAGAACACACTGGACTGTAACAGTAGATGTTCACTGCTAACTAAGGAACAGTCATATTATACTATCAATGAAAATAAAAAGAAGGCATACACATTCTGGAGGCAAACCACCAAGATTTCCACAGGTAGGAAGAGCATCAGTTGGATGCTCTTTTAACCTCTTGGAAAAAAACAAAAGCTGAGAAATAATCCTGCAAACAGCAAGATGAGATGAGAAGGAAGGGAAGTTAGGGAGGAGATGCTTCTGGTGCCAGAGCAAAGATTCTCCTGCAGACCCTGGTGGAGCAGGTACCCACTCTGCATCCTCTTGGGGAATCCAAACCACAGCAGCTGGGCTTCCTGCACCCCATGGAGGATCCGTGCTGGAACAAGTTTATCCCAAGAGACTGCAGCCTATAGAGAGGACCCGCACAGAAGCTCTTCCTGGAAAGACTCCACTCAGTAAGAGGGACACCAGGCTGAGACATGGAAGAGATGTTAAGTGGAAAAAGTAGCAGAGAGGAACCATTATGGACCAACCAAAACCCCCAGTCCCCATCCTTCTATGCCCCTCACAGCAGTGAGGAGGTAGAGAAGATGGGCATTAAAGAGTGAAATTGAGCCTGGGAAGAAGGATGGAGTGGAGGGGAAGGTGTTTTACTTTGTGCATTTGGTCCTTACTCTCATTATTGGCAATACACTGAAATAATTCTCCCCAAGTTGAGTCTGTTCCGCACCTGATGGCAATTGCCAAGTGATCCCCCTGTCTCTACCTCAGCCCATGAGCTTTTCCATCTTATTTTTTCCTTTTGTCCTATTGTGCAGAAGGAATGAGAGAGCAATTGGGTGCACATCTGACAGCCTGCCAATGGTAACCCACCATAAACTTATAAAAATATTCTTTCCTTTCAAATTCTAGTAACATGAAAGAGTAATTCAAAACAATAAAACAACTTTAAAAAGGAGATTTTGACTCATGCATTGGTGTNAACCATTATGGACCAACCAAAACCCCCAGTCCCCATCCTTCTATGCCCCTCACAGCAGTGAGGAGGTAGAGAAGATGGGCATTAAAGAGTGAAATTGAGCCTGGGAAGAAGGATGGAGTGGAGGGGAAGGTGTTTTACTTTGTGCATTTGGTCCTTACTCTCATTATTGGCAATTCACTGAAATAATTCTCCCCAAGTTGAGACAGTTCAGGATCGGNTCCCCAAGTTGAGTCTGTTCCGCACCTGATGGCAATTGCCAAGTGATCCCCCTGTCTCTACCTCAGCCCATGAGCTTTTCCATCTTATTTTTTCCTTTTGTCCTATTGTGCAGAAGGAATGAGAGAGCAATTGGGTGCACATCTGACAGCCTGCCAATGGTAACCCACCATAAACTTATAAAAATATTCTTTCCTTTCAAATTCTAGTAACATGAAAGAGTAATTCAAAACAATAAAACAACTTTAAAAAGGAGATTTTGACTCATGCATTGGTGTACTGTCTTTTAAAAAATCTTTTCTTCATCTCACCCAGATCCCACATAGCCACATCAGACTTAGATAGCTTTTATGTGCTTCTCATTGCATAAAGGTGCCTGTGACAGGGAAGATAAACCCCCATGCCAGCCAAGCAGACCTTAAATAGAGACACTGGACTCAAGAGTCACGTAGAAAAATTTCAGTGAAGTTGAGATAGGAAGACTGACAGAAGGGAAAATCATAGGTTGATTTTCTGTATGGAAGGCTAAATTCTTCCTAACAAGGACAACACAGGGACAAATCAAAGATACGGGAACTATCCAAGGGACTTAATTCTGTTACTAATATAGGATAAAATTCTGATGAGTCTGTTAGGTTGTGTTGATTATAAGAATATAAACTGGAGGATGGCATAAAGAACATGGACAGAAAACAAAAAAACAGAAGAAAACAGCTTGGAAAAAAATCCCAAGTCTTCAATTCTTTTCAAGTCTGATCAACAACTCCATATTTTCTTTGAACTATTTGCTTCAGTATGGAATTCTCAATTCTTTCAAAAAGCCCTCTGTTGGCTATTCTGCGTTTGCTTGTGTCTGCAGTCTGAAATTGCAGTCTGAAATCACAGTCTAAAATCAATAAACTTCACAGTACAAAATACATCAGTCAAACCGAATTACAATTTTCTTAATTCTTTCAGGTTGGATCCAGCTCTCTCTGCTTTGTCTTTAAATCCACCAGTTAATGATCTTTTTCTGCCTTCCCTGAATATTTCTCCTTCAAGAATCCTGAAAATTCTGGTCTTTCAGACATCTGTCCTAAATTTGCCATTGTAAATACTAAGACAAAGAATGTGTTTCATTTCTTCAACAATTTCAAGCTCTTCAGTGTCTAAATGATTCCTCCCATCTGTGGGAGACCCCTGCTGTTTTCCCCCCAGAATCTTTTTAATTCTAGATGCAATGAAAATTACCCTTTATATAACTTAACATCCCATGTAATTATATTTACTTTCATTTTCCATCTTTACCTTCTCTTCACTTTCTGCATGACAATGTCAGCTTTAGTCTATAATTTCTACAAACCTGTATTGTCAATACAGCTCTTATTTTCAGATAGTTTGCATGTCCCCATTTAAACATTTCTCCCCTACTCAAGACATAGCAATGATTAGTTATGATAAGTGCATATTACTTTTCAGAAATGAGTGCAACTATAATGAGTGCAATTTCCCTTTCAACACATCCCACCTTGCTAGTGCTTGTTATTTTCTTCTACTTGGATTTTATCCAGCTTTTCTGCATTTAATGTCTTATGGTTTTGAAAAGATCTTTTTTTTAATTGTGAATCTTAAAAATACTTATGCGAGTGTGAATTATTCAGATGGAAATCATTTGTGCTTACTTCAAAATTTATACTAACTGGGTATTGGGGTTTTTTTGCATTGTTATCTTGGGCCACTTACCCACTCAGCTATACTTTTCCCCCTCACAAACACCAAAAAAAATTTAGAATACGAACAATGCAGATGCATTTTAATCTAAATAATTATACTAAACAGCTGTTGTAAGCAGGGTCTCTCATCATCCTTACAAAGTTAAATCTTTCTAAAAGAGAGGACAAGTATACGTAAATGAAGACATTACAAATTAAAAGACTGTTCTTATTTCAAAGCAATGAAGTGAATATTTATGACTGCCATATTGAGATATAACTTCTTTCCTCGGCTATCCAAAATAAGACATCCAGTTCTAAAAGGCACTGAAAGAACATTCACAATGGACAATGACTTAAAGCTTCATGTAATTAGAGGTGCAGTGCTGTAACAGGAACCAGTTGGATGCCTCAAGTAAGAGGTCACAAGAGGGAAATGTCTTTGGTAGAACACGGGCAATTAAGTGAATTCCTAAGTTTCATGCTGTGCTCAAGATCCTGATAAGAAACTGCTTATAACTCTTCCTATCTCTGCATGCAAGGTCAATTTGTTCAGAACTACTGAGCACCTGAAGACCACATTCAAAACAACAGGGGAGGCTGGTGCAACCACTTTTTAAAGGTATGGGAATATTTTTAAAGTATTTTAAATTCTAGCCTTGAGGTTCAAGAACTTCTCTAGTGAGAGCATTTTTTAAGTATGTGCTGAAGTGCTTTCAGGATAGGGATGAACCCAGCATGTGGTCAAGTGTTCTAAAAGTTGCCTTCCCTTTTTAAATGCATCACTCTCTGGACCTCTGTAGCTCCTTAAAATTTAATGTGAGCCAAGGCACATTGTTAGCATAATATTGGAAAAATAAAAAGCTTGCTAAAGGGACATCTGTAACTTAAGAAGGATTCAAATTTTTCATGACAAGGAAAGTGGCATGAAAGAAATTAAAGTAACACAATGGATGAAGAACAGCTGTACACCATTCACTCATCTCTGGTTCCTGCTAGGATTCTCTTCAAAAACATTTTGTATCTATTGAGGTACATTCGTACAAAAAACAAAACAATATTTCAAACTTCCATTCAAACTGATGATTACAAAGGAACATCATATACATAATTCATGTTATCTGCCTCTGACTAGCTCAAAACTTCAGTTAGGAAAACAGACACAATTGTCTCCAATGGCAGGTAGCAATAGTACAAGGGGCAATAGTTTTAAGCCAGAGCAGGATAGGTATAGATCAGAAATAAGGAAGAATTTCTTTGCCTCAAGAGTGGCAAGGCACTAGAACAGTCTGCCCAGAGAGGTGGTGGAGGCCCCACCCCTGGACACATTCAAGGCCAGGCTTAATGAGGCTCTGAGCAGCCTGATCCACTGCAGGATGTTCCTGCTCACTGCAGGGGGGTTAGACTAGATGACCTTTAGAGATTTCTTTCAATGCAAAACATTCAATGAGTCTATGATTCTGCAACTGCATTAAATAAGTATTTTAGCATATCTGGATAGAAGTAATTTTAAGAGCTGTTCTTTGCAAAAAAAGGAGTCATAGTCAATAATAAGCTTATTTGGTTAAGAATCCCATGGTTCAATAGCATTTGTTTCTTCAGTTTCAGCCTTTAGAATTTTTATTAACAGCTTCTGTGTAATCAATGAATTTGCTGTATCCATCCTAATGTACAGCAATCCAAGAGGGTAAATAACACACATGAGGATAAGAAATGCTTTCAAAGGGCAGAAGTTCCCAACCATTTTCATAACAGACTTCACATCTCTATGGATTATCACACACACTTCCTTTCCCCCCAGTTATTATTTCTCATGCCTAGTTGCTATTTCATAACATCCCTAGGGCAGTTACAGCAGTTGGTTTTTTTCCTGATAAAACAATATACTGGGGGATTATGTCACTGCAATGGTTTGCTTTTATAATCTCACCCCAGTGATTTACCAAATAGTCCAAAGGTTTCCTCACTGATGTGCACCAAGCAACATTTTCCTTTGTCTTACAGCTAAATCCAAGATCTTCTTAAATGGTTAAAGCATTCCTCTTGACCTATCCATTTTCACTCTAGTCACCAGAGTAACAGAAACTCAAGTATCCATAAACTCAGTCCTACACTACGTACATTCCATGGTCTGACATAGCTATATTACTAAATTGTTCCTTTGACACCACAGCAAAATGGTCTCCATGTATTTACCTCAGCCCACAAGCTTTTCCATCTTATATTTTCATTCTGTCCTGCTGAGGAAGGCAAGTGAGAAAGTAGCTCTGTGGGAATCTGGGAGCCACCCAATGTCGATCCACAATACTGTCCAGTGACCTTAAGTATCTACTTGGAGAATAAAAGGGTTTGCATCATGATAAACGCTTTATTAAGTAGAATTATTATGTAAAACTAGCTATTATTCAGAAACTATGTTAAGATAGTAGAAAGTGCTAGGTAACTTAGTTTTGAAGATTAATTTGTTACTGATAGGTAATTAAATCCTCCATATCTATGCTGAAGAGAACCAAAGCTCTAAAGGGTATGATTAAGAGCACAGAACAAAACGGGTCATTGGGCCATCCTGTTTATATTTTGAAGGTATATGCAACATTCATGGGCTGAGATTCTTCAAGATTTAAAGCCTCTAGATGTTCTGCTCAAAATGAGGTAACTTCTTTTTAAACTGATGAAGACTCTTTGCATCTACATTTGAGTTGTAAAATTATTGTGTTGGTCTGGTCTCCATTAAAAATGCTAAAAATGCCACAACCAAGTTTGATAACATCACTTTTAAGTTCCTGATGCATGAGAAAATCAAAAGCAAAGCCAAAGTAGACAGATCAGCACATCTTTGCTAGGCTTGCTTCTATAAGAACTAATCTATGTTAATTAAGTTTCACATTGAAAGTATTTTGCTTTGAGTCATCTAATGAGCCCTGAAAACCAGACTTCAGGGGAAAAAAAAAAATCTACAATTTTGTTACATCCATACCAATTTGAGCTTAAGTAACCTTTTGCCTTTCTTGAACTGCAAAAGTCAAACCAGATTAATTCCCAGCTAGCACAGGAACAGTGACAAAATCATCACTTCCATGACATTTTTCATTTCCTTTGCAATGACAAACTATTTATTTGTATCATGAAAACAGAAATCTTGTACCTAAAAGTGTCAATTAAACTCTCAGGAAGTGAAGGAAAAAACAATGGGAATACTTGCCTCCACACTCTGTTGCAAAAGTGCAGTATTACAAACAACTGTCAACAGCAGTGTCACCATTTCTAGCAGTCCCTCTGGACAAGACCATAATACCACTGAGGAGCCAAAAAATATTTCTGTCTCAAAATCACCACCACAATCAATAAATTTTGGGTAAACACTGTGCATTGGAACAGGTTGCCCAGGGAAGTGGCTGAGTCATTACTCCTGCGGGACATAACTTGTCAGTGTTAGGTTAATGGCTGGACCTGAAAATTTTAAAGGTCCCTTCCAACAGTAACAATTCCGTGGTTCTATAAAAGCATAAATAGCTTTTATTTTAGGTGATTATGGACATAAGATATCCTGCAGGTTTGGGGAAGCCTGGTTTATCAGATGCACGTCTCACATGAAATGCAATGTCTTGGTCCCTAAAAAAAGGCTTAACAGCAGCACCTTTATACAGCTTTAATACAGCACAGAGGCACAACCTCAAGAGGAACAGTATTAAGCTTGTTGGATTTACACATGGATAGATACTTGACAAATCCATGTCTCCTGAGGGCTCACACTCATATTTCATTAACAGACACAGCAGCCTAAAGATATAAGCAAGGCACTGATAGAGCAAGCTTCTAACAGAAGGTCATGACTTTTCTTAGGTCATCTGGCACATTCAAAATAACATCCCAGAAGACAATTGAACTGATACAATGGCGCAATGCTTCCTCTCAACCATGGGTGCTTGCCATTTCCTTTGAAACAACTTTGGTGCCAAACCAGCCAAGAACTAGCACCACTGACCTCCAATGAAGCCCAGCTAAATCATAATAGCATATATGGGGAAGCAGGAAACAAGCTTTTGATCAGCAAACCTCATTTTGCAGATCTGAAATAGAAGTCAGGCTTTGAGTCTAGCTGAAAACAATTGCTCTGTATTTAACTTCGTTCAGCTAATGAATTTACACAGTTTAAAAGGAATGATTCTCTGCTCCCCCCTGTGCTTCAGAGATTCCAAAGGCAGAACTGACAAGGCTACCAACCACCTGCAGTAGAGAGAAAAACACTTCATTAGCTCCCAGGTCACAGAAAGGGGATTAGCCACAAGGGAAACAGAGTTCATATTTTAGATCAGAGCTGAAGCACTGTCATACTTTTTTAAGACAATCTGTACCAGCTGCTGTATAGTGGAACATCACATCCAGTTTGCACCAGACACTGCTTGCTCAGAGCTGAACACAGTTGTAAAGTCTAACTCAGTCATTCACCTAATTTAAGAATACTTGCAGAAGGCTACATACTTCATCAAGCCATTCAATTTTTTGGGCTCCCACTTCTTTCCAGACACTACCCATCTTGGTTGAGTAACATACTCACTTCTTTAATCCCTTAAACAGGCATAGCTAAGAGCAAACTAGCACACCCCCCGCCCCCCATGAGGTGTGAGATGGCCTGTATTCCAGATCTGGTATTTTGATTAGCCACTTCCTAACTACATGATTGTTCAGTGAAATTGGAGACACAGTTCTAAGATCTTGCCATTAAATAAAGAAAAGGCACAATATTGAATTAATTTCAGAATTAGATCTATCATTAGAGATTAGTTTCCATGGCATATTGGGTTGGACAGGATTTTGCTATTGTTTTGAAACATGTGCATGAATTTAGTCCTCTTGATAGGCTTTATTTTAAAAAGAGGGACAAAAAAATAGTAGCTTCCACAGAACCCAGATAGGCATCCAGATGTTTTTGGCTCATTGGCTTGGGTTTTGTTTTTTTTTTCTTTTTTAACAAATGTGTTTTCAATAAGTGAAAATGAATGCTAGCTTGATTGACAATGTTTAATTATGCACCAATGCTGTACAAAATAAAACCAGAACACAGTGCTTTATAAAAGATGAGATACTCAACAGGCTATTAATAAGTCAGCATGGACGTAGTCTGCACCTGAGCATTCACATCTGCATCTGGTTAATTACCTTTCTAGAATAGCAAAATTACTCTTCTGATCTGTTCAGTAAAAAATTAGGATCCTTTTTTCCATTTTTATCTCACAATGATAACCTATACCCAACTCGCTTTCAGACAAAATTAATACATCAAATTCCTTCCTGTGAAATCTGTCCAGAAGCGAAGAGTGGAACACAGCATCACACTTGCTAAGCTGAACACTTCAGGCACACGCAACCCATGCTTTGCAAACTGAAATCAAGGTGTTGATCTTTAAAGCCCTGGTTAAATAAAGACTAACAAATTACTGGTTTCTCCACTGAAAATTCCCAGTGTTTTCCAGAGGCATATAAGTGCTTGTTTCAATACAGACTAGGTAGCTACTGCCTGTAAAAGATTGTTTGCATCAGCCAGAAATCATGCAGTCTAGATCTTTTGAATTTGATAGCACATGTGGCAGAGCATGATATGCAACTTCCTGGGCTCCGCCCTTCCAATACTCTGAGGGACTGCTGCTGACTCTCCCGTATATATAACTGGAATTCTCTTTTAAGTATCATATTTTTTTAATATTCATTGATTCTGTTTCTACCACTAGAGTCCAAATGTTTCTGTTCACAGACAAGCCTACATATCTACATTAATGGAATTATTCCTTAGAGTACCAGTTACACTATTTGTTGTGTAAACAAAAAAGAAAGCTGACAATCTTTTACAGCCTGAGTGATGAGAGGCCAAGAACCACCCTGTTTTTTAAAGGGTAAAAAGACTAAATTAACATACAAATGTTTAAGAGCTTGCAGTTTTCTACAACTGTACTTCAGGTTTCATTCAAATCTCATGAACATACTCTTTGGAATTTGCTTGTTCAAACAGATTGTGATAATTATTATTTGTGATGATTCTGATTATTATTTGACAAAATTATATCAAATACTTCTAAAAAGCTGTAATGGTAATTTTTTTCACCCATGCAAAATGCTCGCTTTCTATTCTCTGTCTGCAAATACTTTTTTACCTTATAATCCTAGAAATACATTTTGCAGGAGTCCTCTGGATGTCTCTACTCAACTTACTTCTCCAGGTGAGATTGTCACTAGCACTTTGTCATCCTTGATTTTTCCCAAGTCTTGGAAAACACTCAAGGACAGAGATCCCATGGCATCTGTGGTCAACAGGCTCAACAGTTGCACCACCCATCCAGTGAAAAGCCTTTTCCTAATTTCTAGTCTGATTTTGTGTTATTTTATTTCATTGGATAGTATCATTTAAATCACCAGTCACATTAGCTAAATTAATCTTTAACTGCATTGAGCTGTTTATCACTTTCTCAAAATCCCATCCACATAACAACTCCAAATCATTATACTCTTTATGTTGCTCTTGAATTTCACATGACTGTGAAAGATGACAATGAATGTAGATCACTTTCTGTTGTACCAGTACTTTGATCTTCCAGTTTCTGGACAAAAGTTTAGATCTTACCATTACTTATATTAATATTTTATATTAATGCTAGCTCTATACCCACATCTGGCTGCAGCATTATGACTATAACAGATCATTGAGAAGCATAAGGCAGATCAACTTTAATCAAATGTAAAATCACATGCTGCTACCAGATGCGTACCTCTGGAAACAAAGTGATCTGACACAATATAGAAAAAAAAAAAGTATTATTATCATCCTCTTTTTATTGGAATAACCACACAAATAATTTTAAAATAGTTTAAGAGAAGCCAATGGCACTGAAAAGAAAGTCAGTGGCAGCAATTCTCAGCCAATTATCTGAAAATTTATAAAATTATCTGAAAATTTCCCTTATTTCATTGTTCCCATCATTGAAAGCTTCTTGCCAGGCTGGGCATGAGACTTCTTGCTCAGCCTGTTAGTCAGTCCATGGTTCAATTTTGACAACAAACATCTGTTTAAACTACAAGCAATGAAGTGTAAAAAACCGTAAGTTAAAAATCTGAAAAGACTTCCATTCTTTAAAGTTTTGAAGATAGATGCATCCGTAACTCTAGGAGGACATATTTAAAGACCAGAACAAAGCTAACTTTGTAGTTATTTCTAAGGAGGGAGTATCTCACTCTAAATAAACCGTGCTGCTAAAAGTCCAAATAAAGATAAATGGAATTTTAAAGGGAGTGTTATAGTTATTTATAGTACTCGTTACAGTGATAATCTCAACGGGTACTTGAGGGCTTGTAGATATCTCAAAGGGAACATTGTTTCATCAGACTGCATTTGAACAGATGATAACCTACAAACTAAATAGTTGCAATAAGGAAAATCAAAATTATTAAAGGGAATAGAAATCACAAGCTTAGTTAAGGGGTAAATTTATGAAAGTATTAGCAATGTCACTACACTTCTCACAAGAGCATCTGGAGTTTTTGGGAAGCTTACAAAGTCACCCAAGAGCTGCAATGCCCAAGGAGATAAAAGCTAGTAAGCTTTTTCTTCCTAAGTTGTAATGAAAAACTCCCTTTATATTCTACATATAGAGTGATGGCTTTCAAGAATCGTTTAGATTCAAGCAAATAAATCTTATATGTCAGAAACTTAATGGTTTCCTTGACAAGCTGGGCTCATCCACCCATATGAAATAACAATGATGGAATGGGCAACCTGATGAAACCAGATTCTCACTATCAAACTCATTGAAAATCCACTGAGCATTTCTCCTCCAAGTCACTCTTTTTGTCATGTCAAATGAAATTTCAGGGCAGCTTTTTTCACTTTGTTTCTTTAAATTTTGAGAAAAATACAGGCATATGCAAGATAAATAGAAGCTACTCCTGGAAAACACTCTCAAGCATGAACAAAATTAATAGGTACCATATTAGTCTACTCATGCTTGCATCTGCATGAAAAAACCACAGCTGAGTGGCTAAACTCTTGGCCCAGGATTTAAAAGAACTGTTTATGTTCTTCTATCCCAATCTGAAAACAAAAACCATGTTCCCTTCAGGACAAAATCATGTTTTAACAATATTTTGAACAGTTGGGTTTTTTGCTGGGTTTGGTTTTTGTTTTTTTTTTTTTTTAAGGACAAGAATGCCTCTAAAAATCTACCATGGGTCTATCATTGCTATTGCTGTTTATTTCATTTGGTCTGTTCCAACTTGCACGAGTAATTGCACATAAATTGAGCTGGAAGACAAAGTGATTTATTAGATCAGTGCTTGAGAGGCTGGGGATAAGGGAGATGCAAGCCTGTAGTCTAACTTGTGATGCAGTTAAGGAATACCTTAGCTTCAAAAGAAGTTAAATGTCTTCAGTATAGAAGAAAAATGTCTTTAGTACAAGGCAGAGAGACAGAAGCAGGGAATGCTTTGTTTCTGTGTCACATGTAACATAGTCTGTCCAGCTTTCCCCACAGTGTTTCTCATATTGCTCTTTTCCACCACACAGAAAGTTGGGCCAGACTAGTGTTCTGTTGATTCTTATAGTGGCAGAACACCAAATAACAAATAAGAGATGCTGGGTAGAAACAAAGAGATTTATTCAATGTATAAATTAAACATAGTAAAATGACAATAGAGAGGACTGGGATAACCTCTAGGCAGAGCAGGGCATTGCAAAGAAATTAAACTACTCCGTTTCAAAGATGTACATGACACATGAAGACACCTAAGGGCTTTCTGTGCCGTAAAAATATTTCTTATTTAGAAAAAGAGAAAAAAATGCAAACAAGTAAACAAACTCTATGCTTTTGAAATGCTTAAGAAGTCCTCCAATACAGTGACTCCCTTTTGTGAGGGGACTTCTCTACTTCATTCTTTCAAGCAAACATTTAGAGCTCAGGGGCTCTTTCACCCTCCTATACATTTGTTCAAGTGTAGAGAGGAGATGAAGAGGAAACACAGCCGTGTTCATTTGGGATGCCTTTTCCTAGCACTGTCAAGGACATTCAGAATATGTTTAGAGCAGATAAAAACATGTCCCTCATTTCTATCCATTTTGCTCTTTACACAGTTCTTTTCTCGATGAAAGATCTAGAGGTCCAGTACTCTCCCTAAACTGTCCAGTCAGGCTGCTCAACATATGAAAGCCTCTGCAGAACACCTAATCACCATCCTCAAGTCTTACTCTCACATGTGTGTGCTTCCACCTCCTCCATAGCCACCACCTCTCCTCCCCTTAAGCAGATGAGGCCTGTTCCTGAAGAGGGGTTACTAGTCTGTCTGCTAGGAGAGAAGTATGAGAGACTCAACACAGAAAGACAGGGACATTAAACATACATACACATAAATATTGAGAGGAATAGAGGAAATAAATTCAGATAATAAATACCTTTTGTCCCACAGCCTATTCCACTAGTTTACAGGATGTTTTTCCATGAAGAATATCAACCCTCACTCTCTCCTTTTTCCTATCTCCCCAAAGCAGAAGTATTACAAAACAGGGAGTCTGCTGCATTTGAAATGAAAACATCCCACTCAGTCTCATACACTTGAAACCTCTCCTGCTCTGTCTCTCACTTTACAGTCTAACTGCAGCACATTTTCATTTCAAAAAGTACCAATAAAATTGTACTGATATTTATCTTGGAAAAACATCCTTTAGTCTTTAACATAATCTCTACTTTTCTATTAAGCACTGATTGACAGATGAACAGAAAATTACTGCATATACTTATAAATTCCATTAATACATGCTGCTACTAAACGTATTGATTCACCCAAGACTCCCTTTCTGATGTTTTTGTCATTAGGAAACTCTCTAATGAATCATCCTAGTGACTTAAGGCCACAGCCCATGCCTTCAGAAAACATATAAGCATGAGCTCACACACAATGTCTGGCCCCTCAACAGGAAAAATGTGTTTTTTCACTTCATTTCCAAAAAAACAGGTAACAAAACATACATTTAAGTCAGAAGGCAGCCTTTGGTAAGGGTTAGCATTTTATGTTTGAGACATTTAGGGCAAATATGGGGAACAACCTAGATGTAAAACAATACTTCTAGCAACATAAAATCTTCAGCCATCACATGCAGGAGGTTGCAACTGGGCTACTGTAAGTAAAAGTCCCCAAAAGACCAACGTTTCATGAAGTTCTCCAAATATTGGGGCATTTTCTGAAATTTTTTGGGAATGTGCTCCATGATGGAGGCTGTGTGCCCTTTTTAAAGTTACTGATAATAATAATAAAAAAAAAGGCATCCACTGATGTAATGAAAAACAGCAAGTCATCATTTCCAGTTCCATTTCTCCAGGGCATTTGAAATGGTATGGATAGCCTTCACAACCACTTGCTCCTCAGCAAAGCTGTTTTCCAGGAGGAAAACGGTGCCTTCCTCCTATTTCCTCACAACTAAGCCATCCATATCTCTACTGATCTGGTTGCCTGCTGTTTGCCTTTTTCAATTTTACAATTATCTTTCTTAATTTACACACTGATATATTAATATTTTCTGGTTTGTTCCTTGCAGATCTCACCACAATTCCTTTGTTTGTGTGCATGACGGTCACAGACCCAGAATGCTGCCTGCAGCAAGTTGTTGGGTCTTTTGTTTTGGTGGCAAAAGCATCTGAGAGTCCAGCATAGTGTTACATAGAGTTGATCCCCAGTCTCCAGGATTCTTTCGCACCTACTAGCACAAAATCATTGAAACATTTTATCAGTCAGGCTCTCCCACTATAAGATTTTTATGTAATTTCTAGGAATCATTCCTAGGTAATCATTTTAGACAGGTAATTCTGTATTTCCATCAGAAACGTTTCTACTTCACTATTCATCATTTTCCCAGATCAGATAATGCTGCAAGATTCCATCAGTAACCTTCTCCACTGGGGAGCCTAACCACTCTTAGTGAGGTGTCTTGTTAATAGCATTTTGAAAGGCCAGCATTTTCACTCACTCCTTCAAAGAACTTTCTAATAGAATTTTTAGGCATTGCTTCTCCCTGTAAAATTTAAATAATCCTTATTGTATCATACATTTCCATTTGATCACTAATCTATTCTTTACTAGAATTTTTGCCAAAGAACTTCTTTCTGCTTCAAGGACTTGAAAAATTATTGATGTCATATGCCAAATTTCTCCAGTTAGAAACTCAGCAATATTTTACTTGTGTTATTTTAAAGTCTTGAGTGAATACCATATGGTCACAATATTTATCATTTCTCTTATTAATGTGCTCTACTGCCTTTTATTGAAGCTGTGGTTCAACAGTAAAGCAAAACCAGTGCTAGGGATACTAAAACCAGACGAAAAACATTACAGCCAGATGAACATCAGTTCAAACACGTTCAGAGAATTTTGTCTGGTTGGTTTAGCTCTGGCAGTCTCTATGTCATAAGACATATCATTTGTCTTTTGACAATCTGCCTAAAACCAGTATACAGTCCAAGTTATGCATGCTCAGTAAATCAACAAAAGTGCATTCACTCATCTGCATTGAACAAGATTAAATTCGTACTGATAGATGATCTGCTAGTGTGCACTGTTGACAATGGAACATCAGCCTAACACTTCATCTGGAGATTGATTTCCTTATAAAATAAGCCTGAAAAGCTCAAACCTCCATGTTACATGGGGTACAAGGGTTCAAAAGTCATTACATAAATTCATGGGAGAACGCTCATCAAGACTCACTAGAGATCACTAGAATCTGCTACCATATAATGCTGAAGTGCCTGTGTATGCTAGGCCTAGTTTATTCTTCAGGGACATGCTAATGGCTTCAGCTGGATGCAGACACTAAGCAAGAAAGCCTTAATTTGATCTACTATCACCATTCCCATGTGGTCATTAAGTTCTACTGGTTCCAAAAAAAACCCCCACATTTTCACTCTAAAAAGCTATTCCAGTCACATTATTCCAAAACATATCTGTAACTCATGTCCCAGTTATTCTCCATCTCCTTCCACAACAGGATACCTAAGGACTTCCTGTGGACATCAGACATCTCTCTGTACCTTACAGTTCTTTCCAAGAAACAAAGGTTAGTGGGAAAAGAGATCATTGAGACTGAAAAATTGTGAAAGGAATTGATCTGCAAGGGTCAGGACAAGCACGGTAGTGAGCAGCTCAAAATCCCTGCCTTCTAGTCCTCTATGCCTTGGACAGCCACAGGAACACAGTTATCCTAAGAACAAATTCGTCTGGATCCCCAAAATATTTAGACATTGTCCACATCTCTACACACACAGAGTTAAGGTAACATCCACAGGAATACAGCTAAGAAAAACATCTGAAAGTGGAACTCCAGGCTGAGAAACTATTGATTTGTAACATAACAGCTCCAAATGTACATGGTAGGGAAATAAAATCTAACTTGCAGTAACATGGCAGGATCCCAAGTAGCCATGTCTTGTGAATATACATGCTGTGGGAATGAACTGCATTTACCACAATAGAGCACATATATTTTTTCACGGACTTCAAGTGTTGTTCTATATAATACCAAATGCCAAATAATTACAAGTTTAGAAATCCAGACCTAAGGTTGTCCTGTGCACTGTCCCTGTGTCAGCATTCAGAGAAAGACATCAGCTCACATACACACATGCATATCTTACCCATTCCAAAAGAGTTCATTCCAACATGGTAAGGAAAAAAGTTTTAGGCTGGATTCTTCTACATTTCCTGGGATTCCAGGTATCTCAAATATGGTAATTAGGCAGATTAATACAATTACAAAAGCAGAATCTTACACAGTGTATCTACACTATATCTACCCAGTCACTAAGACCACAATGCAAAGACACCACCCACAACACATTAAGGGCCTAGCTAAGAAAAAGGCAGTTTTTTGCCCTTTGGTTTTGCTCAACACCAGTCATCAGGCTACAAAAATTAAATGTCCTTTGCTAGAGTTAATTAGTGAAAATCTATAGGTTTGAAGTACTTGCAGCACCACACATGGTGCTTTTATGTTGTACCTTGGCATAGTGGTAACTAACCAAGCTACCAAAACAAGTAAATTAAAAAATCACCAATAGGATACAAGCACACATTTGTCCTGAATCTGGGGTGCAGGAGGAGAAAGTGAGAATTCTGTTTAAGAAAATTTGTTTAGCAAACAAAACCTACAGAAAACTTGAACCGTTCAAATGGTCTATGAAGTCAATAGGAATCTCGACCATGTATGATTTAAACAAATACCAAATCTTTCCCTACTTTTAATTCACTCCAGGAAGAACAAGAAAAGGACATAAATGAACTTTGATCTGCTCGTTTGCTAATGTGAAAAAGTAAGACAAACACCTGAAAGGAGAATGCTTTAAAACAAAGAAAAAAAACTAACAAAAAACCCCCACGATTCCATTCCTACAAACAGCAGAGTAAAATATTTCATTTAAGTAATATCAAATCTGAGTACTCAGTCGCTAGGAAGACAAACTCCAGCAGAGGCCAGTCCATGCTCGGGAAGGAAATTTGGACAAAAAAAGCCGACAAGAAGCTCCTTTCCGGGGCTTTCAGAATCCGGAAAAAGCTGCGAGGCCGGGCCGCGCCTCGACAGCTCCTGGAGCCGGCGCCCAATAACGGAGCACGGGGCGGCGGAGCTTGAAACGGAGCTAAAATTCACCATGGCCCAGCTCCGCCCTCACGTAGAGAAAAAGGGGCCCATCAAGGGCGGAAGCGAGCGGGGAGTGGGCATTTCCTGGAATTAACAAAGGCGGTAGCACCGTGTTAACGAGGAATTAAAGATGGTCTCTCTCGGGTGGAAGGCGTGCTCTCACCCCCAGACTGAAAGGCCTTGGGAGCGCAAGAGAGCGCTGTCCCAGAGAAGC
>VZTY01011078.1:3641-15030 GCA_013400935.1 Turnix velox
CCTTTATCCATCCCAATTCCATCAGACTCCCCCAAATTCTCCCCAAAGAAAACCCAAATTCTCTTGTGACCCACAAAACCACCTCAAATTTTTGCGGGTTTTGGGATCAGGACCCCCCCAAATAACCCCTCCCTCCCTTTATCCATCCCAATTCCATCAGACTACCCCAAATTCTCCCCAAAGGAAACCCAAATTCTCTTGTGACCCACAAAACCACCTCAAATCTTCAGGATGACAGCAGCTGGGTGGTCGATTGTCCCCCCATCCCTTGAGACACCTCAAATTTGGGGGTTCAGAGTGGGTTAAACCTCAATTTGGGGGAACCCCCAAAAATCCCCCCAACTATTCAATCCCATGGAGGGGACTGGGGACCGAGAAGCATCTGATCCCTTCAGAGAGAAGACACCTGGAGTTGGGGCCACCTGGGATGTGGGTTGAGCATCCCTTGTCCCACAGCATCTTGGAGCTGAAACATCCCGGGAGCCTCAGCCTCGTGCTGCCCCCCCCTGGCTGCTGGGGACATCGCTCAACCAGGTCCCCCCAAAACTCTGGGGTCACCCCAGGACTTTGCAGAGCTCAGAAAGCAGCAGGACCCGGTGGAAGGTTCACTGAGCCCCATCCCTCCACAGCCATGGTGACAAGAAGGGCAGGGCAGGTAGCACAGAAAGCAGCAGAACCTGGTGGAAGGTTCACTGAGCCCCATCCCTCCACAGCCATGGTGACAAGAAGGGCAGGGCAGGTAGCACAGCATGACATGGGACACTTTGGGGTGAGAAGCACTCACCTTATTGCCCAGCAGCATGATGACCACGTCCTTCTGGGCGTACTCATGGATCTCTGTCAGCCAGGCCTGGAGGGTAGCAGGGCTGGGGTGGGATGAATTGTAACCCCATCCCTCCCCCCCTCAGCCCTCACACCCCTCCATGAGGGTGGGGGTGAAAAGAAATGACTTTTTTTAATCATTGTTCCATCATCACAGATGAAAACCTTCCCAAAACCCTCCATCCCCTGGCCAGGACCCAAGCCTGGATGTAATTCATGTCCATCCCAAACCATGTTTTCTCCCTCCAGCCTTTTCCTGTGTCCTTAAAGCTCAGCCAAGCATGCAGAGTCCAGCCAGGAGCCCTGGGGAAAGCTCCCAACTGGTTGGGTCTGCCCCAAACAGCCAGAGCTTGGGGGAAAAACAGGCTCCAAAGTGCCCCAAAGACCCAGCAGAACCACATGGGGCACCCACCACCCCATCTCCACAGTGAGACCCCCCCAGAGCCAGGGCAGGGACTCACACGGATGTTGTCAAAGGACATCTTGCTGGTGATGTCGTAGAGCAGCAGAAGGGCTGGAAGGGAAGAGGCAGAGGCATTTGCCCTACTGCTGGGATGGATTTTTGTGGTTCCCTCCATCCCCCTGACCCCAAACCCACCTTGTGCATCCCTGTAGTAGGCGTGGGTGACGCTGCGGAACCGCTCCTGTCCTGCCGTGTCCCAGATCTGAGAAGAAACCCCCCCAGTGAGAGCAGGGAGGAGAAACACCCCCCCCAACCCTGGAGGGAGGTGTCCCTGTGGCTCAGTGTGGGGAGAGCCCCCAGCAATGCCTCAGCCCTTGTTCCCAAAGCTCACCTGCAGCTTCACCTTCACACCATCCACAGCCACCACTTTGTTCTGCAGAAGAGAAGGAGATGATGGTCACCAGGAGCCCTCTGCTGTGGGTGATGGACAGTCCCAGCCCCTGGGCTGCCCTCCCCTGGCTGCAGGGATGAAGCCAGCTGAGCCTTTGCCAGGATCGTTGAAGCCCCATTGCTGCAAACCTTGCCCTTGCTGAGGGACCATGATGCTGCCTGTGTCTACAGGGACACCCCAGAGCTGCATCTTCCTTTGCCAGGGTGGGATCACATGGAGAGAAGAGAAGATCCCAACCTGCTTTGGAGTCCCTGATCTCCTACAGCCACCCCCGTTGTCCTGTGGTTCCCTAATGATGTGGGCTGTCCCACCAAGGCCAAGGACACCAACCCTGCTCCACTCCTGCCAGCTGGTTGGGGGAAGTTTGGGGTTTTCCATGATCTACATGCAAATGTGCATCTCCTGATAACATCCTGTTTGCCCTGAGCCTTTGCCAGGATCCCTCTCCTCCATGGGACAAAGGAGCACTAAAAATTTGGGGTCAAAAGCTTCCTGGAGAGACAAGGAGAGCAGAGGAGGCAGAGAAACAGAGCAGAAGCTGCTGGGGGGAGAGGAAGCACCAACCACACCAACCACACTCCATACGTGTCACCAGCTGTGGGCAGAGCCCTGTTTGGGGACACCCTCCCTCCCCATCATGTGACATCCATCCTTTTGAAACCCTGCTCTGCTCAGGGATCCCACAGCTGAGATGTGGGAACAGGGAGAAGTGGGAGGGTTTGGTTGAGTTCTGGTGACCTTAAAAACTTCTCAGCAGCCAATTTCAGCCCTTCTAAGGCACAAACTTTGAGCCACCACTCTTTGTCCCTGTCACCCCCCAGCCTCAGCAAGGTCAGAGGAGCATGTCTGACACCCAGCCCACACACCCAGCTGTGATGAGCTCAAACAAGGCTTTTTCCTGGTTTAAAAGGCAAGAGATAATCAAAGAATCACAAATTCATTGAGTTGAAAAGGACCTTCTCCTATCCAACCCCCTGCAGTGACAGGTTTGGGTTGGAAGGGAACTTGAAGATCATCTAGTTCACATCCCACTAGAGCAGCCTTGTCCAGCCTGGCCTTAAACACCTCCAGAGAGGGACATCCTGCTCTAGATGAGGTTGCTCAGAGCCTCAGCAAGCCTGTCCTTGCATGTCTCCAGGGGTGATGGAGCCACCATCACCTCCCTGGGCAACCCCAGTGTCTCCCCACCCTCATGGGGAGTGATTTCTTTCTAGAGTGATGTTCCAAGTGGGCAATTTGTTCTGCTCACCCATGGAGAGGTGTGAAGCTTTCAGCAAGCACCTGCAGACAGTTTAGAGGGGATTATTTGGGATGCAGAGGTTGGAAACTTCCATCCTCTTTTCCCAGCATCCCAGCCTGGCTCAGAGGAGCAGGGGGAGAGGGGAGGAGCTGTCAGCCCTGCTGGTCTCACCCGGAAATCTATGCCCACGGTGGCAATGAAGGTCCCGGAGAGAAAGGCCCCCTCTTTGAACTGGAGCAGGAAACAGGTTTTGCCCACGCCCGAGTCTCCAAGTAACATCACCTGCAAGATGGGTGCAGGGAGAGGTGTCAGCAGGACCGGGAGGGGTGGGAAGGGGAGGGCAGCACCCTTGGGTGATGCTCAGACTCCCCTACTTGGTCCCTTAAGTCCCTCAGTTTCTTCCCCCAAGGCTGGTCTTGATGGATTTGGGGAGCTCCATGAGGGCTGGGACTCCCTGAGGAGCCCCGAAGTGATGTCCCAGGGCAGCAGAACAGCCCCCAGAGAGAGGGGGAGAGAAGAAGAGGGGATCTGATGGGAAGACGGGTACCACAGCAAGAAGAGACATCTCCTGGCCACCTCCCAGCGCTGGGAGCTGGCCACATCTCCGGGACACGTGGAGCCACCTCCTCCCAGGCTTTGCCCCCAGCCCCGGGTGTGTCCTGCCCACGGGCTGATGCGTGATTTGGGCAAACGCTGCCTGCTGCAGACACCAAAGCAAATACGGTGCCTTTTTCCCCTCCTGCTTAGCAAACAGCCTCAGCCCGGGGTTCCTTGGCCACCCTGGCACCTCGGGCAGGCAGCGAGCAGGACTGATGCTTGGTCTCCACAAGCAAACCTCAGCAGATGCCCTGGTGCTGGGCTCTCCTCCCTGTTCACCAGCAGCAACCCTTTCCTGCCCAGCAAGAATTAACCTGATGCTGCCTCCATCTCTCCCACCCCATCCCTAAACATGGCAGTGACTCCAGCAAGAGAAGATCCATCCCTACAAGCCCAGCTGGAAGCTGTAAAGTAAAACTCCCCCACAGCCCTGTCTCCACCTTGGCAATGGATTTCCTCCCTCCAACACAAAAATCTCCCCCTGTGAAAGGACTCAGAGCAAGGAGGATAAAGGCAAAGGGACAAAAACCAGGTTGGGGAAGGTGGCAGCCCCTTGGGAGGGGGCTCAGTGAGGTGACAGGATGTCTCAGGGGTGACAATATCACTGATGGGATCAGCCCAGAGATGTGTATTCAACTTTTTGAGTAAAAAGTTCATCCACCTCCCCGCCTTACCTTACAGCTGGGAAGAGGAGGAACCTCCCCTGGGGTAACCCTCTGCCAAACTGGGCTGGAGAAGGGAGGAACTGGGGGGCACAGGGCTGGATGGGGTTCAGCTTCCTTTGCCTTGTACCCCCGGCCGGCAGGAGAAGGGCAGGGAAGGCTTTCAGGGGGCAGAACTCAGCCATGAAGTCCCACTGCCCACCAAGCAGCCCTACTCCTGTCCCCATCGCCATCTCGGGGTGGCAAAGCTCATCTCTGGGGGGCAGAGACCCCTATCCCAGGAGCAAGAGTGGTCAGGACTTCGGGGAGGCTCCTCTGCAACTGTTACCTCCTTCCTCCCCCATCCCACAACCTCTTCCTCGACGTGATGGCGACAGAGGAGGAAGAGAGAAGTCCCGGAACACCCCCAGATTCTTCTAGCTCCCCCCCAAGCTGGGGAGAGACCCCCCTTCCAGTTGCTTGTGGATTTGGGGAGGGTCCATCCCTGCTCCTTCACTCCCCCCCCGTCCCACAACCGCTTCCTCGACGTGATGGCGGAGGAAGAGAGAAGCCCCGGAACACCCCCAGGATCCTTCTCGGTCTCCCCCAAGCTGGGGGGCGACCCCACTTCCAGTCACTTGTGGGGTTGGGGCTTCCCCCCCCACCCCGTCCCTTTCCTTCCCGCACCCCTTCTCCCACCTTGCCGGCCACTTGGTAGTCCCGGGGTATCCCCAGGGGGTTGGGGCTCCCCTCCGGGGTATCCCCTGTCCCTGCCGGGGGGGTCTCCTTCTCTCCCGGGGGGGTTTGGTTCCCCACCGACCCGCTCATCATCTGTCCGAGCGGAGCCGTCGGGAAACGGGAGCAGCGGGAGCCTCACCCGTCCTGCCTTCCTCCTCCTCCTCCTCCTCCTCCTCCCCCGCTTCCTCCTCCTCCCCCCGCCCCGTGCCACCCCCGGGCTGTTCTCTGCCCGCCTCCCTGCCCCGACATGAGGAAGAGGAGGCTGAAGGATGGAAATCTCACCCCTTGTCCCCCTCAGTGTCACGGGAAGATGGGCACAGCCCGGGCACATCCCTGTGGGGACATGGATGGGGAGAGGAGAGATCAGTCTCCCCTATAAAGAACAGCCCCCCCATCCACCATGGGGTGCAGAGGAGACATGGATGGGGAGAGGAGATAGCAGTGTCCTCTCCAGGACTTAAAGGTTTTAGGACTTTTTAATGAGACAAGTGATGGAAGGACTGGAAATAATGGATGGAAATTGGAAAGGGGTAGATCCAGGCTAGACATAAGAAGGAAATTCTTTGCTGTGAGGGGGGTGAGACTGTTAGAGGTTGCCCAGAGAGACTGTGGATGTCCCCTCAATCCCTGGAGGTGTTTAAGGCCAGGCTGGATGAGGCTTTGAGCACCCTGGGGTGGTGGGAGGTGTCCCTGCCCATGGCAGGGGGGCTGGAATTAGATGATCTTTAAGGTCCTTTCCAACCCAAACCATTCTATGACTTCTGCCATCTCCCTGCTGCCCCATTTGTCCTGTGGCTGGAGGTGATTTCCAGCCTAAAGTTTTTCCTCCTGATTCAGCCCTGTGAGCACCAGGAATTCTTTCCAATATCCTTCTATCCTTCCAGCCCCCACCTCCCCAGCAAGCAGTGGGGGGGTTGAGGCACTGGCAGGAGCTCCAGGTGCCTCCAGCTGTGGGCACTGCTGACCAAAGAGCACATAGAAACTATAAATCCCTTGGCTGGGTCTGTGCACAGTTACGGGACTGGAAATACTGGTTCCCTTTCCTGAGGGGCAGAGGAGGCTCGGCTGGAGCAGGAGCAAGCAGGCAGGGAGGCAGATGCCATGGAGGAGGGCATCTCTGCTGCCATCACACCTCCCACTGCCTGCCCTGCAGGGTGAGAAGGGACGTGGAGCTCCACAAACCTTAACCCCAGTGGGGTTGGGGGGGAGTTTAGGATCATAGAATCAATCACTCAGCCCCAGTTTGGCTGCCAGAGGCTGTGCAGTGATGTCCCGAGCCCTGCCTCTGTCCTGGGCTCTCCCAGCAGAGGGGACACACGTGCTGGAGCCACTCTCTGTCCCCTCGGCAGCTCTGCAAATAGCACTGGACGGCGGCCGAGTGCTTTTCCCCGGCGCTGCTGCCATCTGCTTGACTTTTTACGAGAGCCCCGGGGCACACAGGCAGGACACAGGCTGGCTTGTCCCCAGGAGAGAGCCTGGCTTGTCCCCAGGAGACCAGAGCTGCTCCAAAAATCAGCTTTCCCAGTGCAGTTCAGATATGGACCCACCACGGGTTTTGCCTCATCCATCCTCCTTCCCCCTCCATGCTGCCAACCCTCATCTTGCTGGCAAGCACATGGGCAAAGTGGGCTACTCCTCCAGCAGCCCCACAGCAAGCTCCCACAGTGCTGAAAATCACAGAATAAATTGTAATTCCCCAAATAAAAGTGTTCCCCTAAAGGTTGGGTGGGTTTGCCCAGCCCGGGGAGGAGGGACAGAGCTCTTACCGTGAAGCCGATGCCCACGGTGGCAGAGAAGGAGCCAGGGATGAACTTGCCCTGGTCAAACTGGACCAGCAGAGATGTCTTCCCCACACCACTGTCTCCAACCAGGATTGTCTGCAAGGACCAGGCAAAGAGACATCAGAGCTGGTGGGGGCTGTAAGGAGACAGACTTTTGGGATGGAATTATGAGGTTTTGCAGAAGTGAAGGGATGAGGAGGGAGCAGCCCAGCCCCAGCCCATGGCAGAGCTGTGTCCTGTGGGACAACCCCTCTTGGCAGCAGATTGTCCTCACAGGCTGCCAGATGGCTGGTCCTGCTGTGCCCAGTCCTTTGCTGTCACCTTTGGTCCTGTCTCCTGCTTAGGGAGGAATTTCCACCTCTCTGACCATCCCTGTGGTAAATGGAACATGTTCTACTCCGAGCTCTGGACCTGAGCCCGGCTTTGCTCTTGCTGGGAGCAAAGAGGTGGGAGAGGAAGCAAAGCAAAGCACATCCCACCATGGGGAGGGAGGAGATGCTCCTGCCTCAGCTCAGGAAGCTGCTGAGTAAAAGCAGCCTTTAGCTCACATTGCCCTGGCAGGAAACCTCTTTGGAAGGGCTCTGGCAGAGCTGGGTTAGGTCCAAAACCCTTTAATAAAGACACTGTCTCCTGCAGCTGCTCCACAGCCTCTGCCAGGGACCAGGCAGCCTCCCGGGGCCACCGGGCTGTCCTCGAGCTTCACTGACACCATGGACCCACAGTGCTCCCCGCTGGCTCTGGAGTCACAAAGTCCTTCTCTCTGTCTCTCTCCAGCCCTTTGTGGGAAGCCCCAGGCAGCAGATCTTGCTTGTCCCCCAGCAGAAGGGAAGATCCCGATGTGCAGGTGTCAGAGCTGGGGCATTGCCATTGCCTCCCACCCTCCTGGTCCTCCACATCACATCCCCGAGGAGCTTTTTCTCCCTTTTTCTCCTGCCAGATCCCCAGTCTGAGGGAGACCAGACCCCTCCCTTCCCTCTGCTCTCTGTCTGGCTTTTGTTGGCAGAGCCACACACCCAAACATTCCCATCCTCTCAGGAAACCCAGGCACTTCCAACCTCTTTTCTCAGGGACACAAGTTCAAACAAACCCTGCTGGCTGCTCTCCTGCTCACAAGAGCTCTTGGCTCTGCCTTTCAGGACGTGGATGCTCCTGCTGCTGGAGTTCTCATGTCCCAGGTCAGGGTCCCCCCTCTCTCTGATCCCTCTGTCACCCCTGAGGTGCTGGAGCTGAACCTCCCCACTTTTCTCTCTTTATTTGTGTTTAGACCAAGTGGTTCTGCTCCACCTCAGGACCTCTTCAGCCCTAGATGCCATTTCAAAGCTCACTTCTCACCTGCTGAGCAGGAGCTCTTCCTTCAGCATCTTCTCATCAGTCAGGGGGACCCACCATAAGTGGTTGGTCTCATTTCTCCATCACCTACCCAACACCAGGGCTAAAACCCAGCCCAGCACCACTTCATGCCCTGCACATACCCCCTGGTGAAGCACAGGGCAGGTAAGGATGGAGAAAAGTGTTTAATCAACAGCCCTGACCTCATTTCATGCCCTGTGGGAGGGCATCCAGCACCCCAAGGAAACCCAAAAGATGGGCTGAACCCAAAAACCAAGGAGCCTGAGGACCACAAAGAAAGAAAGCAGGAAGCTGGAGAGGCAGGAGAGCAGCATCCTGCTCTGCATCAATCCCCACGACCTGCCTGCAGCCTGCCAATGCCTCACTCAAACTCCCACTGGGGTGAATCAGCGTTTTCCCTCAGAAAAAAAAAAATCCCAAACCCTAAATGTCTCCTGGGAACAGCTCGACCTGCTGAGCAGAGCTCTTGGCACAGCCTTGCACCTCTGCAGGGCTGAGGAGGCAGAGACACAGCCTGGGAGCTTCTCTCCTCCTCCCTAAACAGGAATCAGCCTGTTTGTGGGTCACTTGTACATTCACATCAGCCTCACGGGCTGGGAGCCTGTGCAGGAGCTCAGAAGGGATGTTGTGAGGCAGAAATCTCTGTCTGAAACCCTTGCACATGGGTTAGAGGAGCTGGGTCACCCTTTTCCTGGAGGGATTTTTTCCTTCCCAAGCTTTGCCCTGGAGCCCAGACACATTCCTCATCCCAAGATGGGAAACACCCCAGGATTTCCTTGCTGTGGGGGGGCTCCTGCACCTCAGTGTTTCATTTTTGGGTAAAATCCTGGTGAATCCTTGTGCTGTGAAGTTTGAAAAATGAGCTGCTCCTTCCAAGCTGTCTTTGGGAGCTCTTTAATGCAGAGAAACAGCATGAATTATGGAGGCAAAAGAGCTGGTTGGAATGAGCATCAGAAAGCCTCCAGAGCCCAGGGTTTCCAGAGAACATGCACAAAAGGCTCCACTATCAATAATTTAATTGGGATTTAGAATAGAGACAACTCGTGAGTTGCTTCATGACTTAATAATAGTAATAGTAAAAGTTGGCCTGGAACAACCCAGAGGCTTCTCTTAATGACTTTAGGAAAAAAGCTCCTGGAGGTAGAGCAGGATGGAAACAATCCTGGCCTTCCTGGCTATGAAATAAACATGAAAGAAGAATAAAAACCTCACCAAGGAGTGGATGTGACTTGCCAGCCAGTGAAACCTCAAGTTGGATGTATCTGAATCATGACAGCATGAAGTCTGCCCAGACACCAAGCTCCTCACTTGCTCTGCTTCTTGCCAGCACCCTCAGCCTCTTCAGCATCCCCACCACCACCCTGGGTCTTCTGGTTTTGGGTGTTTTTTGTTTGGTTTTTTTTTTCCTTTGTCTGCAAAACTTAGTTTAAAAAGTTCAGAGATTCCTCTTGGTGCTGCAATTCCCCTCAGCACAGCAGTGGGAGGTTGTGGTGATGCTTTGCAGGGGAACATGCACAGAAATGTGGCCAAGGCACAGAAGGAAACCTGGCCAAGACCAGGAGACCCTCCCAGGACAAAGCTGTGCTCCCAAACCTCAGAATGAATTAATTCTCTTCTTCAGCCACAAGAAATTCTTTCTACTTCCTGAGGAGATCCCTGCCACCTCTGCCTTATGGAAAGAGCAAATTTCCCTCCCTCTATCTCAAATGTAGGAGCCTGACAAGGTAAAACCCCAGTCCTGAAGGGTACAGGGAAGGGAGAGAGCCCTCCCTGGGTTCTACTGCTTCTCTCAGTTGCTGAGACCCCAAACCCAAAGATTTGCTCCCAGGTCAGCAGGATTTGTTGCAATAAAGCCATGGCAGTGGTGTAGGGGATCCCATTTGCAGAGCTCAGCCAGGACATGGCAGTAGGAGAGATCTGAGGGCCTTGCCTTGGTGTTTCAGCCCCGTGACATGATCTCCAGAGCTCCAGAGCAAAGAAAAGCTGGCTCAGATCATGGAAGGCATCCCTCTTGGCAAAGCCCCTGCCAGCACTTTGGATCACTGACAACCCAAAGGGACATCCCTCTCCCCCTGGAGCTTGTTCCAGCTTGATGGATCCAAGCATCCAAAGGGAGGGAGACCCAGCTGGCAATGGGATAAATCACCTCGAAGCAGAATCCATCTCTTAAAGCCAAGTGAAAGTTTTCTGGAACAGCCCGGAATAAACCTTTGCTCTTCCCTCTTTGCTTTGCTTCCTCCCCAGGTCTGAGTTCAGCCACCGACCACAAATCACTTAACCTTTGCCTCCAGAGCACGAAGCTTCTCGGGGTTTCTCAGCACATCTGAAGGGCTCAGAAATAAGGAGACTCCTGATATTTGCTGCCTCATGTCCCTGCGGTGAGAACGGGCTTGTTTCTGCAAGACAAGCAAGCCAGGCAGGAGTGGGAAGGGAAAGAGCAGCAAAGGTGGCTTTGGGGTGGTTATTTCCTCCTGCCCAGAGACTCCTTCCCACCAATGTCACTCCTCCTCTGCAGCAGCTCCTTGCTGGAGAGGAGAGGGTTAAGGCTTTGCGAGGAATCAAAGTTTCTCGAGTCATCCCTGGAGACGTGTCCTATGTACTCGGTGCTCCGAGTTGGTAGTAATTGGTGTTTTCTTGCTAATCAAAGGCTGGGCACGTTGCCCTGAGCAGGGCAGGATGTAAAACAGACAGATTCGTGGAGAGGGACCCACACAAACACAGATATTTCCCTTTCCCTCCTCTGTCCCTGCTTTATCCTTGCTCCCCGGAGGTGCTGCTGCTGCTCCCTGCACAGTCACCCGGGACCGCAGCGAAGCATCCTGAGGACAGCGAGAAGGAGTGATGGATCTGGCAGAGATCAGCATCTCCTCCAGCTCTCCTGGAGTCGCAGGGCAGTGTCTGACTGCAGGGAGAGAAATCCCAGCTCCAGCAGAGGCTGCAGCAGAGCCGGAGCCACCCGGGAGCTGCGGGGACATCAGCATCCCCCGTGCCACACCGAGTTACAAAACAGCCCCGGGGACCTCGGGGAGAAGGATTTTAGAGCAAGAGCAGGGCCCCAGATCTCTTGGGATACCTCAGGGAGGTCCCAGCTGTTGGTGCTGGCTTTGGCAAACAGATTGAGGGGGTGCAGAACCCCCTCCGACCCCCCCCCGGGCTTTGCAAAAACCCTCCCGATCCCACCGACCTCCTGCCCGCCCCCATCACCGGGGGACCGGAGCCAGGACCCCCAGAGAGGGGAGAGGAAGGGGAAGAGCAACCGCATCTCCCCGTGCCCTGATGGGGGGCGGAGGATGGACCCTACAGGGAGAAGAGGAGGAAGGAGGGAGGGAGTTGACTGGAAGAGGAGGAACAAACCGGCGCCCACCC
>VZTY01011079.1:0-29016 GCA_013400935.1 Turnix velox
GACACAGTAACTTCAGTTGGGCTCTCACCAGAGCTATTCATCAGACTTGAGATAGGAAGTTCGTGGTCAGGCAGCTTAAGGGCTATTTTATTACCACTAATAAGTTATCTACTTTTCATAGAATCATAGGGTTAGAAGGGATCTTCAAAGCTCATCTAGTGCCACCCGCCACAAATGACAGGGACATCCTGCACTAGATGAGGTTGCTCAGAACCTCAGCAAGCCTGGCCTTGGATGTCTCCAGAGGTGGAACCTCCACCAGCTCTCTGGGCAACCTCTTCCAGTGTCTCACCACCCAATTTCCATAACCCACAATGAAATCTACTCAATATTTAAATTCCCAACAACCCTCCTTCAAAGGTTTTTGTGGAGAAAAAAAAAAGACTAAATAAATAATTATTTCATTTTTAAATCAAGCCTGTGAGCTCATCTCTTCTTTTCTCTAAGATGGTTAGACTGTTTTGTTATGATATTTTGACGAGATATTTTGAGTTGGTTGTGGGGTCTCCATCTCTGGAGACATCTAAACCCAACCTGTGTGACATGATCAGGGTTTTCCTGTTCCAGCAGGGGGTTGGACTCGATGATCTTTGCAGTTCCCTTCTAATCCCTGACATTCTGTGATATTTTTATTTATTATTACTCTCAGAGGAATTGAGAAGCGCCTTCCCCTCAGCAGCAGGGACCCTCCCCCGGCTGCGAAGGGCACGCTGCGAATCAGGAGAGTGGGACAACTCCTCCGCCTCTCCCAGTCCCTCGGTGACCGACTCTACACCCTCCCTGAAGACTTTGCCGCAAATCGGTGGCATTTTTGGCAACCTCCCGAAGCTCTCCCCACAAGCCAAACCCCCGGGAGGCGGCCCCTCCCCGCCCGCTCCGCCCGGCGCTGCGGAGGAAGGGGAGGGCGGCCACCGGGGCCGCGGCCTCACATGACTGCCGCTGCGATGGACGGCGAGCCGCCCGCGGGCACCGGTACAGGTAAGACACGGCGTCTTTCCTCCCTTTTTCCCTTCTCTCCCTCTGGTGCTCTGGTGGAGCGCGAGGGGGTCTTTTGGGCGAAGGGGAAAGAGAGAATGAGGGTCGCTTCCCTCGCCGAAACCTGAGGTAAAAAGGGCGCCGCGTTCTCCTTCTCCCCTCAGGCGCCGGGCCCGGGGAATAGGAGAAGGGGTGCCCCGGGACCCCGCTTCACAGGGGGACTTCTCCCCTTCTCCTTCTGGAGGAAAAGTGGAGGTGGGGGGTGTTGGTGAGGGCCACCGGGGTTTGTCCTCCCCGGGGCAGAGGGGTTTGTCTCCTCTTGGTGCCGCTTCCCAAGGGTTTGTCCTCAGCGGGCTGAGGCAGCGTCCGCCGGCCGGGCCGGGGTGTGACCTCCCGGGAGTGGGGACAGATCATTTTCTCCTGAGGTTTGCGCTGAAATGACTTTATTTCTTTCGTAACCCTGTGCTCAAAGTGCACTCTGCAGCACCGTAAAGCGGTTGGTGGAGCTGTTCGGCGGGTGCTGGCAGGGCCGGTCCCGGCGGAGGCCGCGTCTCCCTCCCTCCCGGCCTGAGCCGGGGGTTGGAGGAGACACAGACACAGCTCCGGAGGCGGACGGAGTGATTTTTTTATTTTAAATTTATTTATTTTTTTAAGCCGCTGCTGAAGTTTTGAAGAGCTCCGCAGCTCATTCTGAGGTGGAGAAACTTGGCAGCCGGTCTCTGCCAGCATTTGTTGTGAAACGAGAAATGGAGGGAGCTCCTGAGCCAGGGGCTGAGTAACTGCTGGGCTCCAACAGTTTAACACGGAGAAGTTTTTGGAGAAAAACACGATAATACAATTCTATAAAGTTCTGTTGAAGTTGTGTGCTGACAGTTACTGCTTTGCACATAGCATTTATTTTTCTTCTCTCTTTGCAAAGAAAAACTAGTAGAGTTTATACAGGGAAAGTGGTTTAGTTCTCTCTTTGCAAAGCAAAACTAGTAGATTTTATACAGAGATTTAGTTCAATTGAATTCAGGATTCAGCACAAGTCTTATTTTTTTGGTGGCTCTGTGATGCTCCCGATGCAGAGAATGCTTATAAATGAATTATTTTGGAATATTTCTATCCAGGGCTGGTGTAAGATATTGGGATATTGAACAGCAGCCTTTGTGGAAAAAAAAAAATGTCCTACTGTACCAAAGAGAGAGCTTGCTCAGGTATGTCTGTTATGGATTTACCATCTGCTCCAGGAGCCTTATAGAGATAAAACAGTTATCTCTGAGTAGAATGTTCTTAACCTTATTAATCTCTGAGCTGGTGGTGGTGCTTCTGTCACTGTCTGATATACTCTGCGGTTAAAAAAACTTAGTTTGACAAAGCTAAGTCCAAGAGAAGCTATCTAATGACCTCAGCAGAGAAAAATAGTGTTGTGAAAGCAAAAATGTATTTATTTCTAGCATCACGGTTGTGGGTTTGATGATCTTGGAAGATTCACATCCATATATAACTTTTTTTTGGAGATCAGCAGCTCATTAAGTGAAAGCTCTAAAAGGATTTAAACCTCCTGAGTAAGAATGAGAGTCCTGAGAGGGACAGCACATGCAAACACTCCCTCTTTTTTTTTTTTTTTTTTTCTTCTTCTTCATTTTGTAGGCATGAGAGTATGGATAACATCTAGTACATTAGTCAGTTTACAAAGTTGCTTTGCTTGCACTGAACTTTTTTTTTTTTCATTCTTTTTTTTTTTGCTCTTGCTCCCTTTTCAGCCTATTTTTCAATGACTGCAGGAGCTAATCCAGGTGTGTTGGTTGAGAAAGGGCGGGGAATGTCCCCTTTTCTGCTAGAGGTAAACTTCAACGATGTGTGCAGCCTGCAGGAGGGGTGCCAGGGGAAGGGCTCTACCACTTGCAGTCACTAAAATTTCAACATAACCATCCTGATTTCCCAGTCCTCAAGTTTTCATAGGTTGGTGCAGGTTGAGGGAGAGAGATGTGCCAATTGCAGGCAGGTGGAACTGGTAGAAAAGAAATGTAGCTATGATTTTTAACAGAATAAGCTTGTTTTGAGAAGCAGTTAGAGACCCTACAACTGAAGTAGAATGCAGAAATGCTGGTGCTTTTTTTTATTTTTAAATAAAGGCTTGGATAACATCTTATAATTTTTGAGGTGTACTTAGAGAATCATAGAGTGGTTTGGGTTGGAAGGGACCTTAAAATTCATCTAGTTCTAATTTTTTTTCCTACTTTTCTGCTTCATCTTGAAATGAAGCGCCAACATATGAGACGACCATCCAGGGACTGTAGTGTGTGGAGTCTCACACCATTTTTTAATGATTAAATAGTAGGATTGAGGGCTAAGAAACATGCAAGGAAGATAAGCAGCAAAACAGAATTATAAACTGTTTGTGGGTATTCCTGAGCTGCCTAAAGATGGCAGTTTTATGGATAAGCCACAATGACCTTGTAAAAGTTTCCTGGAGAACAGCTGTATGGGCTGTTGCTTGTTTTTGGGTTTCCTTTTTCGGCCCAAATTTTTACACTTCCAACCACTTCATCAGAGCTGGGTGTGAAAAATGATAGTTCAGCTGTTTTCTATTGTGAGCTGGGAAACTGCCCTAGTGAGGAGTTGGCTTTTGGTCTCTGGTGTATTTAGGAACATTCCTCTGTGGACTTTTCCCCCACTAATCCTGTTATTTCTTCAGTGTGTGTAGCTCCATCTCACTTTACTGTGTTTGCTGCAGTTTGGGACCATGGCTCCATGACTGACCTGAGAAAGGAATGTGTTCCTTATGTTCCCAGACTTGGGAAATTACTTAGTCACCATTTGGTGATCTACCAGCATAGTTAATAGAACAGAGTGCTGGTTTCAACTTGGGGTTTTGTTCTGTCAAACCGATTCATTCAGGATGTAATTTGGGGTTTTTTTTCCTGCATTATGTGAGCCCCATGTTTTGAGAAGCAATTAGAGCCCCTCCAGCTGGAGGGGGATGCAGGAATGCTGGTGCTTTTTTATTTTTAAATAAATGCTTAGATAACCTCATCTGACTATTTTTGAGGTGTACTTCTCTGCTTCAGCATGAAAAGCACCACGTACCAAATAACAACGTGAAACTTAGATGAAAAAAAAAAATAAGAACAACTAACCACCAAAAAATCCCTAATACCTCAAAAACAAGGGGGCGGGAAAAAACCCTCAAAACAACCAACCCAACCCCAAAGCCAGAATATTCCATGTGCATGTTTGATATTTGTACTGAGAAAGATAGATTTAAAAATTATTTTTGGGAAAACCAAAATGTTGGAGGTTGTTTTCCAACATCTAATTTTATGATGGTGTGTGTATCATTTTATCTTCTCTGGTTTTGGCATGGGATGGCTGGTATTTACAAGTTAATTGCTGTGAGGGAGAAGGTAGGATACTATCTCACCATCTCTTAATTAGAGCAAAGCTAAATGTGATTGTTTTTCTTCTACCTAATGAGAAGTAGGGATCACTCTTCCACGCAGAGCACGTAGCTGTGTTTCAGTTCAGCTTTGTGAGATAAAAAACCAGTCTGATTCCTTTGCCTTTCTCCTTCCAAAGCAATAATTGCATGGTTTTAAATTTCTGGGAAAAAACCCAAACAAGTAGCATACTGTTGCCTCAAAAATATGTAAAGCCTTTAACAGGAAGAGAGTTTTATTTGCCTTTTTTTATTTTGTTGTTTGTGGGACTTCTGTTTTTCTTATTTTAGGAGAGTTGGAATTATGTAAGAACAAAAAAATAAAAAAACAAAAAACACAAAAAGCAGAACAAGAGGAAGGGAATTGATTTGAAGCTGTAGTTGAAATCTGCAGCAGCTTTCCAGAGGTTGATGTGGACACTAAATTCTGGAATTATGGAGGGATGTGTTTGATAAAATAAGGAGGAAAGGCGATTCCAGAACTCCTGAGGCTTTCCTTGAGAAGACAGCAAGGAAAGGGAAATGCTGATGAATGATATTTATGTTGCTGCTTTAGCATTCCTGGCCCAAGAGCTTGTAGCACAAACCTCATTTCTGCCAGGGAGTAATCTGAGGTCTACAATGGAGAAGAAATCTTTGCTGCTTTTCTTGAAGGCTTTCTCCTGGAAATAAATTCCTAATGCATTAAGTAATTCTATGGCACTTTCTACTTGTGTGTGTCTAAGAAATGTAGCCGATTAGCTGCCTAGTATAAGGAAGAGTTGAGTAGCAGCCATCTGTAAAATGGAGATAAACCCTCCTGATTTGGTTGACAGAACATAAATGGGAAGATCTGTGTTGTCATTTGCTACGTTTGCTTCCAGCCCTTGCCGTTGCCCTTCTCTTTTATACATGCCTGCTCGTGTATAAAACCTCTGTGCAGCCAGTCAGGCACTTGAAATTCCATTTCAGGTTTCATAAATGCTTGATATTATCAGGTTTGATTGAGGAAACTGGCAACACCGTTGTATGAATGGGAGTAGTGAAGGTTGGGTGCTGACTGAAGTGTGAAATGTGTGGCATAAAATAGCAAATCTTTCTATTTCTGTTGTTTTTTGGGTAGGTTTCTCAACTCCTTTCAGTCCAAAGGCTACCTAACTTAGTACTGAAAAAAAAAATATATTAGGCAGTGTTTTTGTAGTTGCTTAATTTACAACCATACAAAAATTAGGCCATACTTTGAATCCTTCTTGAATCTTTTATTTCTTGTCTGCTTGCTTGTATGTCTATTTGTATCTATATTTTTTTTAGCCTTTATATCAAATTGTTTTCAGCCACACCAGGACACTTGGTGGTACCTTACTAACAACAGATTGAGAAACTCTGGTGTAACAAAAGGCAGATAAAAGCTGATTTTATTTTGTCTGCTTCATTTTGTTCCAAGGGGACCTTTCCATACATCCACTTCTCTCTGTATCGAAACCTCACTCGATAATAATCTACTGAAACCAAAGGGAATATTTTCAGAATTAGCTGATGGGGAAGTGTTAAGTGTTTTGTTACAAGGCATGTAAATCCTTCTACTGCTTGAACACAGGAGCTCATACCAATGAGTTCCCATTATTATCCTTCTTTCCTGGCCAGGGCTCCTCGGGCTGTTCCTGACCCCGAGTCTTTACTAAGTGGAATGAAAAATGTGCTGAAGAATAGCTTTGGTGTGTATTTCTCTGCAGGGTTAGAGTTAATGCTGCACTAAGTGCTTTGTGACACAGGTTAGCAGCTGTTCCCAAATCATCTCCTTGTGTTCTCAGAACAGTGTTTGAGGCTGTAAATTCACTCAGAGTAAACTGCCTTGTTGATAGGGAACACGCTGGGATTATTAATTAAACAGTAATTATGCAAACTTGTTTGTACAGTTGTCTGCTTTGTGTGATTTCACACATTTAGGCAAGGTTGAGATCTAAAGGAGCAATCAGGTATTGCAGGAAGAGCCAATTGTGTGAACTGCTGATAAAGAGAAGGTATTTCCTGCAGGTGAATTTTTTAAAAAAGGCGACTTAATCAATCTCAGTCCCTCTCAACACCATCCTGACTGTTAACACAGCAAGTTCCAAGGCTTGCAGATGAAATATTGAAAGATTCATGCTTTATCCTTCAAAACTTTTCTCTTGATCCTTGTCATCTGCCACTTTGAGTTTCAGTAGTTTAGTGGCAGTGCTGAGCCCCATTTTATGGGATGGTTTATGCCATGAAAGGCCTAATTTGTAGGTTGGCCAGCAGAAGGATTGAAAGTAGGGGCAAGTGTCTCAATGGGTAGGAGGAGTGTTATTTTAGTGCTCATTGGCTCTGCTTTTTGGGGAAAACACTGGCTTGCCCTTTGGCTACCCCCTCTCTGGAGGCCTCTGAAGCAGAAGCCAGAGGTTTAGCAACACACAGCACTGTGGAGTTACGTGTCTGTGTGAGGGTGTTGGAGGAATAACAAATTGTAGCATTGTGTTTGAATCTCATTGATGTGTCTTGAGCAATTAAAACTCTGAATTACAAGGGTGTGCCCTCTCCCACCCCCAAGAACCGCTGCTCTGTAGAGGGAGCCTGTCTTATGCTTTCCATAGCATTTTTTCTGTGTGTTTTTGAACCTTCTTTACAGAATTATAGGGTTGGAAGGGCCCTTCAAAGGCCATCTAGTGCCACCCCCTGCAGTGAGAAGGACATTCTGCACTAAATCAGGTTGCTCAGATCCTCAGCAAACCTGGCCTTGGATGTATCCAGATGTTGTTGGGCCTCCACCACCTCTCTGGGCAGCCTCTGCCAGTGTCTCACCCTTCCATGGGGAAGAACTTCTTCCTCGTGTTTCATCTAACCCTGCCTTGCTCTAGTTTCAAACCATTCTCCCTCATCCTGTTGCTCCATGCCCTGGCAAACAGCCCCTCCCCAGCTTTCCTTGTAGTCCCCTAAACCATAGTGTGTTTTATTATGTCACTGCCTTTTGAAAGTTCAGGTGAGCAAGGATTTTTCTATACTAGAAAATCTTTTACCTTGCTGTTTGTTTTCTGAATTTTCTTTTTTTTTCCCCTTCCTGGTTCAGCATCAATACAAAAAAAGTGGCTGTGTGGATCTGTTATCTCTTTATCCAGCTGTATCCCATGTCAACACTGAATTAGCTTTGCCTTATCTTAACCACAGATTGCTGGCAGGTAATTGGAAGTCTTTAGAAGCTGCTGTGTAGGTGGGGTTAGTAGGTGATACATTAGTCTGTTAAAGTGAAGGTGTCAGGACTTGCTTCTCTGAGTCATTAGCAGGAATCTGAAGCCAAGATGAGACATGTGGGCTAAATTAATTTGTCCTGGATATGATTTGGTTTCCTTAAGCTCTTTTATGGAACAGGGAGCAAAGTGTGTATTTTGAAGCAGTGTGTCTGGGGAATCAGAGATTACCTGTTTTTCCCACTTATCAGGGCCTGCATCAGATGTAGGAAAAGGTGAGAAGCCCTTATCTGGAGGAGGTCAAGGCTTTCAGGTTAAGGCTAGGAATTCTTATCTTCCCTGGGTTAATTTCTTACATGGTTATTGACTTCTTGAAGTCCATATAGAATCTTGCTGAAATAGATCTTGCTTCTATTGCATCTTTTTGTGTTCTCACAGTTTTGGGTGTGTTTAAGAAGGGCTGTAACTTCTGCAGGATGGCAGGAAAGGAATGATTAACCCTGCCTAGCTTTTCTGGGTAACTTTTAATCAGTGGATGGATCCCACTTGCTTTGTAGAAGAGTCACAGAACTTTTTTTAAACAGGAAAGCAACTCATTTGTTCCAGGCTGAGAACAGAGCTCAGGTTTGGGCTGAGTAGATTCCAGGGTTATAAATTTTCTACCTATTTCTTTCATGTGAAATGGTTAGGAAAAAAAAAGATTGCTTTGAAAACAGTGCAAGCTTGTTTTATACTTGTGTATGATGTGTGTACTTAGGATGCTGAAATAATGGGGTACAGTCATTCATTTTAATCTGAATCATCATCTTTGCCCCTTCTTTGATGCAGTTTGTCCTGCGGGGTTATGTTCTGAAGTGCTCTTTATTTTCATTTTGCCTCTGGCTGGGAATCAGTGAGAATCTCTCTGTCCAAAGCTGTCTAGATGTGGTTGAACTCTCTCTAAAAAGCTGTTTGTTTATTAGCTACTGGCAGTGGAATAGATACACTTGAAAGATTTTGCCAGAGCTTGCTCTGACCGAGGATGTGTCCGGCTGGTAGCCCTTACTAGGAACCTTATTCCCTCCAACTTAAGCTCATTGATACAGTCAATTATTATAATTCATGCCCACTCAAGTGTACTGACAAATGCTTTAAGGTTGTGTCAAGTGAAGTGTCTCCTTCTTTTGTAATGACACACAAAATTAATGTGTTAAATTTCTGCAACGAGGTGAAATAACACATTTTCCTTTCCTGCCCTGAGTTGTTCTAGGCAGGATCCAGAAGTGCTGAGCAAGGGCTTCGCCCCTTTTGGCAGATCCTGCTGTAGTGGGAGCTGGATGGACAGGAAATGCGGGCCTCTTGGCTGATTCACAGGACAGATTTGGCTTGAGATTCATCTTTTACTCACTAGAAATGTCATTCTGACTGGGGTGTCATCGGTGGTACTCCTGGGTGTTGTGAAAAGGGAAGTTCCAGTGATTTGAACGTGCGTGAAGGAGCGTGGCCTCCCAGGGGAGTGGTTGGATGGCTCTTCTGTTGCATTGCACTGCTGTGGGAGCTGTGAGCAAGGAAACAGAGTATTTTCAGGCTGAATCTTTCATTTTATCAGATCTACTGGACTGAGGTGGGTTTTTTCTCCTTCCTCCCCCTCTTTTTGTCTTCTAGATTTGGCAAAACCTCCAGTAAATGAACCGAGGGAACCGGAACAGTTCCTAATGCAGGCGCCCCAGGGAAATCCACTGCTGCTTTCCCACACCCTACAAGAACTATTGAGCAAGGACAGCGTGCAGGTGGAGCTTATACCTGAGAAGAAGGGCCTTTTCTTGAAACATGTGGAATATGAAGTTTCCAGCAAGGTAATGTGAAGAAATACTGGTCTTCTTTGAGAAAGTATTTCTTAAGAATGTCTCTGCAGCTGTTGATGGCAAAGTCTTGCCCAACTTGATGATGCTGGTTTGGAGCAGGCGGGTTGTGTAGGCTCACTGGGATTTTGCAGTATTAGGCATCTTCTGACTGAGGTCCCATGGGTGAATTGCTTCTTTACTGACTTGAAACCCAAGCTCTGTACAAAAGCATGTGTATAACACTGCACACTCAATGTTTTCATAAGACATCAGGGTAGACACTGGATATTGAGTTCTATTTCAAGCTAGTGAAGAAATCACACTGAGAGAGTGTTAAACTGAAATCCTTTATAAACAGAAAAGTTACCACAAATCCTAATGCAGTGTCTGGGCCACTTCCAGTTCACCTGCCCCACTCCTGACCTGTAGGTTCCTCTTGGTGTAAGGGAAAATTGAAGCTGATGTGTGTCTTCCTGTCACATAGCAGTTTCTTTGGCTTCTTCTTTATATTGATCTAAGAAATGCAGAGCCAAGGATTTAAAGGCTCTTTCAATGTTTGTTTATAGATCTAACTTCAGTCAGAGACCTCTTGTTCTCTGGCATGGTTCACTTAAAACATCAGTCATTTGGGACAATACTTAGCATGATCCAAGACTGCTTTTCCACTTCTAAATTTGAAACTGTTTTAGGGCAAGTTCCTAAGAGCTAGAGCTCTGGGACTTGAGTGCTTCAAGAAGAAAGCTCTCCAGAGCACTTTAAGAGTGTTACCACTATTTCAAAATGTTCTCTCTGATCTGGAAGGCCACTTTCTGGGTATGATTTTTTTCTGTTTTCCTTTTAGTGCAGGCAATAAGAAAAAAAAATAAAAATTGTCTATCTGTATGGATTTCTTTTTTTTTTTTTAAACTCTCCCTTCCTCTCTTGCAGAGATTCAAATGCTCAGTCTACAGGAGATACAATGACTTTGTGGTGTTCCATGAGATGCTGCTTCAGAAGTTCCCCTATCGCATGGTGCCAGCACTTCCACCAAAGAGGATGCTGGGAGGTAAATGGGGGCACTGGTTTTAAACTTGTGTTATTTCAAGTGTTGCAGAACTGTATAAAACCCTCTGTTGTTTTCTGCTCTTTTCACTGCTTTGTCTCCTGCCTGTGCTGTTGAACTTAAGGTGTTTCAATAAATAATTGAATTCAGTTTATTGCTGCAGTAAAAGGGGAGCTGGTAAAGAGTGAGTAGAGCTGGTGTGTAGTGAACTGGAACAAAGCAAAATAATAGTGCTGAAAAGCTTCAAAAATCAGATGCTTTTATGATGGAATGTGAATCCTGAAGAACTTTCTTTTGAGGCTGTGAAAACCCACCTATTGAGTTTGATCCAATTCAGTGTTTTCAGCCAGAATTTCCAGCATTTCTGCTTCATGCAGCACCTAAAAGCAAAGTCACCTTCTCTGATCTATCTCAGTGGAGAGAGGATTGAAAAAACCCACTAATATATATAATTTGTCAGTCACTGTTATTTTCTTGCACTGCTGCTGATACTTCTGTGCTTCCTGCAGAAGTCATATATTGAAGGAAGAACTGATGGTTTGAGTTTCCAAACGTTGTAGGAGTGCAGTGCAGAGGTGTGTTAAGGCAGAGAGTGATGATTGTTTTCAGTGTGGTGACCCTCACACAGAAAAAGCTGTGTAAGTGGTCTTAACAGAAGCTCCAAACAGGAAAAGGAAATGGAGTGGGGAGGTTTTGTTTCAGAGGAGGTTTATGGGCTGACAGATGGAATTAGAGCACGCAGGGTTTGATGGATTGCTGGAGATGACTCCTGCAACATCCTTAATCCCAGAGCTGGAAGGACAAATCTACAGATGTTTTATACTCAGTATATTCTTCTAGTGAGTTACATTCTTATTTTCACAATGGTGTGTCTGTCATAGAATAGTTTGGGTTGGAAGGGACCTTCAAGATCATTGAGTTCCAACCCTCCCTGCTATAGGCAGGGACCCCTCCCACTAGATCAGGCTGCTCAGTGCCATGTCCGGCCTGATCTTGAACACCTCCAGAGAGGGGGCATCCACAACCTCTCTGGGCAACCTCTTCCAGTGTTTCACCACCCTCACTGGAAAGAATTTCTTTCTTATGTCGAGTCTAAATCTACCCNAGTTGCTCCAGCCGTTTGACCATCTTTGTGGCCTCCTCTGGACCTGCTCCAACAGCTCATTGTCCTTCTTGTGTTGAGGGCTCCAGATGAAGAAAGATTGATAGTCTGCTCTGCTCCTTGTGAGGGAGAGCAGCCAACTGAGGCAGATCATGTAGGAAGTGTGGTGGTGACTTCAGAAATCTCCATGTGGCTGGATGTACTGCAGATTGCTCTGCAGGTCTTCCCAAGTGCTTTCTGATGTCTTGCATGTAAAAGAAGTGGATTCATCTTAAACAAGGAGCTGGAAAAACAAACCAACCCTTTGTTCTCCTCCTAACCCCAAGAGGAGGGACAGTTGAGGGCACAGCAGGCTGGTTGTTCAGAACCCCCTAATTATTTCTATGGTGGTCACCTTGCAGTGTGTTGAGTATTTTCTAGGAGTCTGAAACAGAGTGAGGTTCTCTGTGGGGTCTTTGCATACCCTCAGTTTGTGAGGGGCAGTTTCAGGCCTTGGACTGGGTGACTTGTCCCACTTACATGAGGGTGGCAGAACACTGGAGGAGGCTGCCCAGAGAGGGTGTGGGGTCTCCTTCTCTGGAGACATTCAAACCCCACCTGGATGCCTTCCTGTATGACATGGTCTAGGTGTTCCTGCTCTTACAGGGAGGTTGGACTAGATGACCTCCTGGGGTCCCTTTCAATCCCTGATATTCTGTGATTCTGTGAAGATAAAGCCACAGAGATATAAATGCTGAATTCCAGTAAGATGTAAAGGAATATTTGTTCTGTTGGGCAATCCAAAACACGTTTCAAGGAGCTGAAAGACCACAGGTAATCATTTGTTGCAGTGCTTTAGCCAAGGGTTATAATTAGTGGGCTAAGTGATTTCTATTTCTTTTTTTTCTTTCTGAGAAGCTATAATATATGGTCTACTAATTGGAATTGAATTTTTCTTCCTCTAGCTGACCGAGAATTCATAGAATCCAGGAGGAGAGCACTGAAGCGTTTCATAAACCTGGTGGCTCGACATCCCCCTTTCTCAGAAGATGTCCTCATGAAACTCTTTTTGTCCTTCAGTGGCTCAGTAAGTTCTTCTCAGCAGTGGTCTTGGGTCTCAATGTCTTCCTGTGATTGCTTTGCTGGGTATAGAGTTCAGATTTGCTCTTGATCTTCGTGTTGTTGCTCCTCATGATGAGGGCAATGTTCTCTGATCTGCAGCTGAGCAGGGGAAAGTAATTTCACTCAATGCCAGGAGTATCATATTTTGAAAATGTTAAGTGTTCTCAAGGAGGGAACATACATCATGTTCCTCCTTACTTTAAGCTTTTTTTGGGCAAAGCTATATCTGCTAAGCTCTGCATCACCCTCACAATGTATCAGGGGCCTCTGTGGAGTATCTGTGCCTTACTTAATTCTTTCATGCTTATTTGAGTCTCTTTCTTCTCCAGGATGTACAAAATAAGCTGAGAGAGTTGGTCCAGGGAGTAGGAGATGAATTTATGACCTGCAGATTGGCTACTCGGGCCAAGGTATGTGGATGAATTTCATGTGTTATTCTGTTTTAAATGGTTTTCTTCTTCAAGTGGAGGACAAATTACAGCATTTGTTGAACGATGGAGACCTCAGGCAGCAGAGAGTTGCTTCCAGAGTTGGAAAGACTTATAAACTCTTGATTTTTATCAAAAAGATCAAATCAATATTTGACTCTTATGGCCTCACTGTTTCTAGATAAGTGCTGGTTCGTGAACATTAGAGAGATTAAGGAATTAATCCAGCTCAGAACATGTTTCTGGGTAATTACTTGTACTTGCATAACAAAGAAAATCACTTGCCACACCATTGAAAAACTAATATCTAGATTGATGTCTTCCCTGTGTGCTCATGCCCTCATTATGTCTGCTGTCTTCTCACCAGGGGAGAGTAAATGGGATCATTATAGTGAAGTTAGTTTGAAGTTTTCCCTGTCTCTCTTTATCCCAGTGATTGTGGCGAGTTTAAAACACGCATTCACTGGGTTCATTGAGCAATTCTGAAGCAAGCTGTTCAGGTTCCTGAAGGTTTTGCAAGTGGAGCTTAATTCAGGCTTTTTCCCAGTGATGCACAGGTCAGAAAGAGCTGAACTTCGAGTAAATGCTTCACTTTGCCAGGCTGGCAGTTACTAATAGCTTCAGATCAGGACCTGTGAGCTTGAAAACATGTAAACCCTCTTTTAACTGCATAGTAGCATTGCAGACTTGGCCAACATTGCCAACACCTATTATTTAAACCTCTTTCTGCCTCTGAAAATTAGGGGGATTTGTGCAACATCTAACTTGAACCCATAAATTGAAGCAAATAATTTCTGGGGCTGTGAAAGTGTGATGTGAGAGAAAGAGGGGAAGCTCTCAGTTACTCTCTGTGTGTCCTTCTGCTCTGTCCAATGTTAATCTCTATTGAACTTCTTCAGGATTTCCTTCCAGCTGACATACAGGCCCAGTTTGCTGCCAGCAGGGAGCTCATCAGGAATATTTATAACAGCTTTTATAAGCTTCGGGACCGCGCAGAGAGGATCGCCTCTCGGGCCATTGATAACGCCTCCGACCTTCTCATATTTGGGAAGGAGCTAAGGTAAGTTAGGGGGCCAGTAGAGGGTTGGCCAGCATGGACCTTTCTGCTGTTACTTTAACAGTCAAAGCTGTTCTAAGTAAGGTTTATCTGCAAATTGCTGGAGGAATGATTATTTAATTGGGTGCTGTAGGTTGCAATGAAATTTTCCTTTAGCTTTTTGCTAGATTTATCTCCCATAGAGTGAGAGGAAAGAAAATCAAAATAGTTTGACATTCAGTTATTTTATTATCATAGAATGGTTTGGGTTGGAAGGGACCTTCAAGATCACCTAGTTCCAACCCCCCTGCCATGGGCAGGGACACCTCCCACTACACCAGGTTGCTCAATGCCTCATCCAGCCTGGCCTTAAACACCTCCAGGGACTGAGGGGGCATCCACAGCCTCTCTGGGCAACCTCTTCGAGTGTTTCACCACCCTCACTGTGAAGACCTTTCTTCTGATATCCAGCCTTTCTTATATCCAGCCTATTATCTCTTCCTCCAGAGTATACACAGCTCAGCAGCTGTGATTATGCAGTTGTAACTCAGCACTTTGAGCTACCTAGACAGGTTCAAAACTCCCCACTCTTCTCTGTGACATCTCCTTGGTGGAATTTGTCTCCTGGATCTGAATTTCTTTCCTTCTTTCTTTCTAGTGCTCTGGGCTCAGACACTACACCGCTGCCTTCCTGGGCTGCTTTGAATAATAGCACGTGGGGGACTCTTAAACAAGCCTTGAAGGGTCTGTCTGTAGAGTTTGCCCTGCTGGCAGATAAGGCTGTGCAGCAGGTAAGTTCTTTTTCTTTTATTTTTATAATGAAAGAGGTTCTTTACTACCTCAAGTTTCATCTTGAGTCATAATCTCTGTGGCCAAAGGCACTTAAAGAGTTAAAAGGGAGATTGAGGCCCATCCTCAGCCACCAGCCTGCTTGTTCAAGCTTGAAGGAAAAACATGGACTTTAAATAGAAAAGAAATACATTAAGGAGGGGAAAGGAGGGAGAAGCTTGATTTCTTTTTTTCATTGTTTCAATGGTTATTGGATAAGTTGAGCTGTGCTTTTATACCGAGCTATCAAAAAATATTAATCTTCTAGAGAGAATCCAGAGTTATTATTTCTGATTTAAATTTTGACATTTGTAGCCTTAAATATTACATGAGTCATTCAGACAGAAGTATCATATTCCTCTGTAAGTTTGCAGTGTGGTAATGACTGTTGGAATAATGTGAGAGTGTGACAGCCTGGGAAGGAGAAGTAATTGCTTTGCCTTCTCTTCATCTCCTAGTGTTAAAATACTCAGCATGCTCTCACAGATCAGCCAGGGCTTCTTCTCCAGAATTTATGCTCCCCTAGAGATCTGTTGATACTGGAAGAGGAGGCGGTATTTAGTAAAATAATAAAAAAAAAAAACACCCAAGCAGTGAGATTGGGCTTGGTGTGTCTCATCTCTTACCTTCTGATGTATGAGCTATTGAGGGCAACATGCAGGTGTTGGGAGCTTTTAATGGATTAGTTCCCTTGTAAGAAGGGAAGATGAGAGGTGGGGAGAATGTGCAAGGAGATGAAATTCCAGGCAGAGAGAGCTGAAAGGACTCTGGAACTAAGTCCCCTTGTGATGATCAGTCACATGGAAAAGCTGCTCCTGCTTCAGTTAGGTCTTTATTCTGAAGGCTGAACACTCCAGTTCCATCTGAAAGATTTTTGATGCAGTTGTGTCAGCTGGAGAATACAGAGTTGGCCCTGCAGGCTGTGAGGATGGGAAGGGTTATGATGTGACTTCTTGTCCAGGATTGCATAAAATGGACTTTTTCCTTGTTTTCTAGGGTAAACAGGAAGAGAATGATGTGGTGGAGAAGCTGAACCTTTTCCTGGATTTACTCCAGTCCTATAAAGTGAGCCCTACTGTTCTTCTGCCAATAAGAAAGTTGTTTAGAGCAAACTTCTTGTGCTCTTGGGAGGGTGTAACACCAACTGGATGGAGAACTGTCTGGGAGGCCAGTTTGGAGGCAAACTGGGCATCTGGTAGAGGGAGGAGGGTGGACTTTTGGCCACAGCCTCACTGACCAGCTCATCTCTTGGTGAGAATTTGCCAAATAGCAAACCCTGCAAGGAGCTTAAAAATATGGCTGCTTAAACTGTAGGGATCAGCTCAATTTTTTTATCCAAATTTGTCTGCTTTTGAGTCAGATGGTCCTGGTTTGTTCATGAGGATGTGAGTTCAGTTGCAAATGAGAAGAATTTTTATTTAATACTAACCTTTCAGTCAAAGGTGCTTATTTTTTTTCAGAAGCACTTACTGAAAGTGTAAGTGGTGCCCTCTCCTGACATTCCCAGACCTGAATTGAGTTGTGAGGACACTCCCAAACTCTTACCTTGCTTAATTGCCAGCCCTTCATGTTGAGAAGGGCACAAAAGATAAGAGGCCTGATAAGATCTAGAAGGTTGGCAGAAAAGCCACGCTCCAGATTGCCTCTTGGTCTGGGGCCTGGCAGTTTTGTTGAAATCTTAGCTGCCAACAGCTTGGTTTTGGTTTTTTTTTTTTGAGCCTCTTGAAAATAAAGCAGCAAAAATCTGCATAGAAATTTATATAAATCACGAGCATGTGTTTTTTGTGTTCCTGCTGTGCTTGCTGCCCTCTCAGTTTGCACCAAGGACCTGGTTTTCTTATTTTTTCTCCCCTTTTTCCATAAAGGACCTGTGTGAGAGGCACGAGAAGGGGGTATTGCACAAACACCAGCGAGCCTTGCACAAGTACAGCATGATGAAGAGGCAGATGATGAGTGCCACTGTGCAGAACAAAGAACCAGAGTCTGTGGAGCAGCTGGAGTCCCGAATTGTGGAGGTAGGGCTGGTGTGTGGGAGAGCAGAGGGTGGTTCTGGTCTCCTGGGATGGTGCCAGGATGTAGCTGAGGGGTTTGCAGACAGCTGTTAGACCCAAAGGTAACCTGTGCTTTGGGTCACATGAGCTGCTGCTCTGCCAACAGGAAAATGTGTTTGTTTTCCTCAACACCTATGACTGGCTCTCTGACAACTTGTAATTTGCAGGAGCTGTGGGAAGCAGCGTGAAGGACCTTCTAGCTGCTTCCCAGTACCTGCAGGAAAGCTGGGGAGGGGCTGTTTGTCAGGGCATGGAGCCACAGGACAAGGGGCAGTGGTTTGAAACTAGAGCTGGGAAGGGTTAGATGAGACATGAGGAAGAAGTTCTTCCCCATGAGGGTGGCGATACACTGGCCCAGATTGCCCTGGAGACGTTCAAGGCCAGGTTTCTAGAGGCTCTGAGCAACCTGGAGGATGTCCTTGTCACTGCAGGAGGTGGCACTAGATGGCCTTGAAAGGTCTCTTCTAACTCCACACGTTCTGTGATTCTAGAGAAGTGCAGTTCTGTCACAGAATGGTTTGGGTTGGAAGGGACCTTCAAGATCACCTAATTCCAACTCCTCTGCTATAGGCAGGGACACCTCCTACTACACCAGGTTGCTCAATGACTGGCCTTAAACACCTCCAGGGATTGAGGGGGCATCCACAACCTCTCTGGGCAACCTCTTCCAGTGTCTCACCACCCTCACAGGAAAGAATTTCTTTCTTAGATCTATCCTGAATCTACCCTCTTCCAATTTGCATCCATTATTTCTAGTCCTTCCATCCCATATCCTATTAAAAAGTCCTGCCCCAGCCTTTCTGTAGCCCCTTTCAGGTATTGAGAAGCTCCTCTGAGCTCCCCCAGAGCCTTCTCTTCTCCAGGCTCAACAACCCCAACTCCTTCAGCCTGTCCTCTATGAAGTTCAACAAGGCCAAATGCAAGGTGCTTCTCATGAGGTGACTCAATTCCAAGCACAGATAGAGGCTGGGTGGGGAGTGGCTCAAATGCAGCCCTGGCATGGTGTGGAGTGTTTGTTTTTTACTTTCTGCTGCAAGTGGGGTTTCTTGGCAATGGTTTTCACCGAATTCCCTTTCTTTCAGCAAGAAAATGCTATCCTGACCATGGAGCTGCGGAACTACTTCTCTCTCTATTGCCTGCATCAGGAGACACAGCTCATCCACATCTACCTGCCTCTCACCTCCCACATTTTGGGCGCCTTTGTCAACTCTCAGATCCAGGGTCACAAAGAGGTGAGATCTTCTGTTTTCTGAAAATAAAAATGAGATCCATCCAGTTTGACTCTTTGGGAAGGTCACCAAAGGTGTTTCCAACTTAGGTGAGGACCAACGCTCCTCTCTAGCTCTGCTGCAGAGACCCTATCTTCCTGTAGCAAGTTACTGTGGGATTTTTTTTTTTTTCTCCTCATTGCCCTACAGGTAGTTGAAGACCCAGCCTTTAAATGATGAGCTGTTCTGTAACAAATGTGTTTCTGCAAGATGAATGTCTATGTGACAAGGAGCAACTTCCTTGGTTTTACTTTAAATCCAAGGGCTTTGTTAACCCCTAGATATGACCTTCAGCATTCCCCGTGCACAGTCTTTTGCATTCCTTCAGCTCCCTCCTCCCTGCAGTGAAGGAATTTGACCAAGGTGTGAGAAATCTTCCTTCAGAGCACTGAATCCTTGCACTGGTCTTAAAGGGATAAACTGGGATCAAAGGGCTGGAGGAGTTGGGGTTGTTCAGCTTGGTGAAGAGAAGACTTGGGGGGACCTCAGAGGAGCTTCTCAATACCTGAAGGGGGCTACAGAAAGGCTGGGGTAGGACTTTTGAATAGGTTATGGGGTGGGAGGACTAGAAATAATGGATGTAAATTGGAAGAGGGGAGATTCAGGTTAGATATAAGAAAGAAATTCTTTAGGGTGAGGGTAGTGGAACACTGGAAGAGGTTGCCCAGAGAGGTTATGGATGTCCCTTCTCTGGAGGTGTTTAAGGCCAGGCTGGATGAGGCACTGAGCAGCCTGGTGTAGTGAGAGGTGTCCCTGCCCATGGTACAGAGATTGGAACCAGATGATCTTTAAGGTCCCTTTTAACTTGAACTATTCTATGATTCTATGACTTCCCCAGTGAGTCTGTGTTGTGCTTTTGATTCCTGAGGCCACCACTAAAATCCAGCATGGTGAGACAATTGCTTGCAGTCTTTTCATCCCAATTTCTCTCCTTTTCCCACTGGCAGATGAGTAAAGTTTGGAATGAATTGAAGCCGAAGCTGAGCTGCCTCTTTGTGGGATCCAGCAGTATGCCAACGCCACCATTGTCACCTCCAGAGGGAAACTTCTTCTCCAATTAACACTGAGCATCTGGCGTGGAGCAAGAAGTGCAATCAACGCAGGGGTGGGACCTCTACCTCCAGATGTTAAAATGAATCCTCCAAACAGCTATTTTTTTTTTTTTTTAATTTTTTTTTTTTTTAATCCCGCTGCTTTGAGCTGCTCTCTGATTTAGACAGACTGGATGTGGGGCAGAATATATCCAAGACAGTCTCTTCATTTTTTGAAATGCTGTAGGGTAGAGCCTGGTGTTGGTGGTGCTGCAGACACCCTCCCTGGGGTCAGGATGTGGTGGGTGTGCAGTGAGTGCCACGGTGCTGTCACCAGTGCCTCGGTGTCTCCCAGTCCTCCAGCAGCATTTGTCTTCACACTGTTGCCTCTCTGCTCATCTCAGGAGTGCTGAGGTGAGTGGGAAGCACTTGCTCCCAGTAGAGGTGGCTTATCTCATGAGCTTGGGACTAGAGGCACGTGTCCCTAAGGAAAGCTGGAAGCCATCCCCCATCCCAATGTCTGGATTTGATTTCTTTCTCCTGAACCTTGGAGTCAAACAGCTGAATGGAGTGCTTGGGTTCACTCACCTGCTGAGGAAGAGGGGTCAGTGCTGCTTTGGGGACAGGGGTTGTCCCCAACCAGGCTGGGCAGGGGATTGTCAGTGCCTTCTAATTGGAGCTTTTAGGGTTAGCCTGGGGACTGAGCTATTTCACTTTGGGACCAATAGGTGGTTGGGTTTGGGAACTCGGGTGAGTTTCCTCATTTATATGAAGAAAATTGAATAAAAACACTCCTTATTTGTAACCCACTTGCACTAGAGGAGCAGATCAGCCACAGGGTAGTTCAGAACCTCCAGAAGAAAATACAAAATGTCCCTCTGCTGAGTGAGGACTTCTGGGGAGCTGGGTTCTTGTGTTTTCTTCTGGAGGTTCTGATGTCCCTCTGCTGAGTAGCTGGTGAGGACTTCTGGAAAGCTGGGTGTTTGCTTTGCTCTGCTATCAGCTGAAGTATCCCATTAAAACAGCAGGCTGGGACACAATCCTATTAAAAACTTTATCAGCAAAAGAATCAGCATTTATCAAGATATAACTTGTCAAGCACCAAAAAACCATCAGTATTTTTCAGGATATTTCTGTCATTCTTTTTCCCCAGCTGTGGGAAGCATTAGGTTGTATTTGTGAAGGTGCCAATTCAATGATCTCTCTAAAAATCATGAAGGTAATGGGAGTTTTTGGGTTTGTTGCTGTAATGCAGGGAGTAAAGGTTCTCCATGTTTCAGTTGGTATCTCCAGTGGGTTTCCCTCATGGGGCCAGAGCAGGAGAACTTGCTTGTGGTGTCACCTTAGGGGAAACTCGGTGAGAAAAGCTGATAATGGGAGAATCTACAAATCTCTGCAGAGGTGCAGAGGTTTCCCCCAAACCCAGCTTCTGTGGGGCCAAAGCAGCTGCTGAAGGAGAATCTGAGACTTGTCTCCTCAGCCTTTTCTTTGGCTGGGTACAAAGGAAGCAGCTGAGGAAGGTGTCTGCTCCCTGGCAAACTGGAACCAGTACAGTATTTTTCCAATGGGGAACTTCCCCCATTAGCAGGAAATATATTTAAAACCTCCAATCAGACAAACTTTTTTTTGCTATATATTTTTTTTAATTTAAAAAGAAGAATCAATGTAACATGAAGCTTTTCCAGGTGGAAAAATGTTACAATTTTGGACTTTGTTTAACAGCAAACAAGCAAAACCCCAAATATCAAATGCACATTTGAGCTTTAGATTTTTTTTTTTGGTTATTTTTTGCCTTCTAAGCTTAGAATTCTACAGCCCAAATGCAGAAACTGGAATTATTTTGAGCAAACTCCCATTGTCAGCCCTCGCCTCTGAGGAGGGCAGTTTCTAGGGCTGGGTTTTAGGGTTGGTGCTCTGTTCACCTTTTTAATTTGGAGAATGGAGGCCTTATGTTCTCAGAGCTCTGCTACACCCGATAGCACTTTGTTTCCTACTGGACTGTTGAGCTTCTGTCTCACTCCTAAACGTGCTCATACACTATTTCCTCCTCCAGCCTTTATTTTGGGGAGATGTTGTGTTAAACAGCACTGTGATGTTTTACCTCAACGTGTGAGGAATTTCCTTACTCTCTCTTTTGTTCAGGGATGTGTCAGTGTTGTGGGGAGCAACTTCCTCCAGAGGAAAGCAGATGGGACCAGTTCTCTCATGAGGGAAGGGGCCTCCTGCAGCGGACTGTGGGCACACAGAGGACAAAGTTGGATCAGGTGGCAAATAAACACTAAGCAAACTGGAAGATGAATTAACTAATTGCTGCCTGTCCCAGGAATGATGTTCCTATAGAGAATGGGAACTTTATAGGTTGTTCTTGAGCTCCTGGGGGCTTTATGGGAATGATAAGAGAGGCCTCCAGTCTTTTTGTTGGTGTTGCTCTCAAAATATTTCACAGAGGAGCTGAAAAATGTTCTATGAAAAGGGCTGAATGTTTTTTTGTCCCTCTTGAGGTCTCTGCTTTGCAAGTTTCAAGGCTGTGTGACCAGTATCATGTTAAAAGGCTTTTCCAGTTGATAATTACACACCAAGCTTAGTCTCTGCTCCCCTCTTTTTCCTTCCATCTGCCTCCCCAGTAGCTCCTCCTGCCTTGCAGCAGGATTTCAGCAGTGCCTTGCTGCATTCCATTGCTCTTCACTCTCCTTTGAATGGAATTCGTGGTGTTTATAACAATCCAAATCCTAATTTCCACTCGGTGCTGTTCCCTACAAGTTCTGGGGACAGAACTTACTGAAAACATTGTTCTCCTCAGCTGCAGCAGGAGCAACATCATTCATGAGCTGAAAAGTCAGTTTCTTCCCAAGAGGGCTGAGCTGGCTGCAGGGGAGGGGACAGTAAATAGAAGCCACACTTTTTGCTTTCCCACCTGAACTCCCAGAGGAAAAATAATTTTTTTTTCTCTCTCCCACTGTTTAGTTCCCACCAGAAGAAGGTGACAGCTGCTGTCACACAGCAAAGTTTTGCATCTTGTCACAATCTCCCTGTCCCCTTGTGCTTGTTTTCTCTCTTCTCCTTTCCTCCTTTGTGTTGAGAAGAGGCAGGAGCTGTGGCAGAGGTTATCAAAAACTCAGTAAATAAATAAATTTGCAGCACAAAAGGAAGAGTCCAAGGTTTTAACTTTCCCGCTGAGGCTGAGCTGGGGAAGGGCTTTTCTGAACTCTAGAAATTACTCAGAGCTGCTGGAGGGAGAGAAGGAATAAAAATCTCCTTTCCCAGGGTGTGAATTCCACCTGCCTGGAAAATATCCTGTATCTTTTGCTTTGCTCAAAAAATAGCCTTATGTATGAAGCACTTTATCCAAAAGCAGGAATTAAAAGAACTATTATTACTACAGCTGGTAGACTGGAAATGTTTACAGATCCTATATTACATTCCGAGATTCTATCTTATAAGTGTTATATGTGTTTGTAAAAGTGTTTAAAGAAGAAAAAAAAAAAAAAGAAAAAAAAATAATCACAACCTGTGTAAGAAATGATGTGATGTGTTATTTCCAGCAGAGTTTGATGGAGCTTTGGGAGTGGGACTGACTGAATCCTGAACCCAGCCTCTTGTGGCAGAGCCTGTGGCCGTAAGTGATGGCAGCACTTGCTCAAAGTTGCTTTTTTTAACCAAAATTTTATTATCTGAAATGCTTAACCCAATTCAGTTTCACAGCAGGGGCTTTAAGAAAGCAGGACTCTACCTCTGACTCCATTTTGGTAACTCCTATAACTTGCTACCACCAGGTTCCTGAAGGAATCTCCAGCTAAACCTAGTTAAAGTTTAGTTAGGCAGCAGTAATGGTGACAAGGGGACAGCAGAAAGAAGAACTTGCTGGGTTCTGCCACATCACTGACCACTTCATGTCCCCTGAAAGGCTCCTGAAGAGCTGAGGAGGCTACAACAGAACAGAGTAACAAAAGGCTTTAGGAAAAAAACAAACAAACAAAAAAACATTTCCAGCCACAAAGGGAAAGAAAAAGGTTAACAGTTTTTAATAGCTGTGACGGTGCAACCACTGAAGTACCCCACAACCTTGGGACTTCCCAGTGTGGAAAATGATCTTTACTTTTGTTCCTGCTGTAAGAAAACCCCTTCTTGTTCTTCCAGCTGAGTCCCAGTAAGTCCCCTTTGCTGGAGAGCTGAGACAGGAGAGCTGTTTCAGAAGTGCTGCTGGTGCTCTCCTCTGGAGCAGACAGTTAGAAAGCTTCCTTTCTTAAACTTCTTCCACTTCTTTCAGGGTGTGCTCCAAAATGGTGTCTTGTCCCTGGAACTTAAAATAGCCCCGGAAGAGCTTTTTCTGAAGCACCAGGGGAAACCAATAGGCATCATCTGGCCACATCTGCTGGAAGGGCACCTCGTCCAGGTGAAACCACTGTGGGCGCATCTCTGTGGGGAGAAAAAAGAAGTTTCCAGGAGACTTTCTGTTGTTTTTGTGCTGTCTAAAACCAACAGCTTCCCTCTCCACCTCGGAGGGATTTTGGCAGGAGAAGTTTTGCATTTCTGAAGAGCAGGATGGCCTCAGAATAGAAACATAGAATAGTTTGGTTTGGAAGGGATCTAAAAGATCGAGTTCCAACCCCCCTGCCATAGGCAGGGACACCTCCCACTAGATCAGGTTGCTCAGTGCCATGTCCAGCCTGGTCTTGAACACCTCCAGAGAGGAACAAATAACATAAACATCCCTCTTCTTCCTCCTCTATCTACCTACCCTCACTTTCTCTTGGCTCTCCTTGGAAATCATCAGCCCGAAAAATGTGAACATCCATGAGTGTGGGGTTGCCCACAAATTCAAAGGTGATCTGGCCCATCTTCTGCAAGGTGCTCACGGTCAGCCCACTCTCCTCATGGAGCTCCCTGCACAACAAAAAAAGCTTCTTTACATGGAAGAAAGTAGTGAGAGAACAATAAAATAAGAGGTAATTAGTTTTAGCTGTGATGCAAAGGTGAAAGCTGCAATGAGGGAACAGGAGGGCACAACCTACAGAGCAGGCTTATCAATAAATAGTACCTGAAGAGGGCTACAGAAAGGCTGGGGTAAGACTAGAAGCAATGGATGCAAAGAGGATAGGGAAGGTGAAGAGCTGGATGTAAGCAAGAAGTTCTTTGCTGTGAGGGTGGTGAGACAGTGGAAGAGGTTGCCCAGAGAGACTGTGGGTGCCCCCTCAATCCCTGGAGGTGTTTAAGGCCAGGCTAGATGAGGCACTGAGCAACCTGGTGTAGTGGGAGGTGTTCCTGCCCATGGCAGGGGGGTTGGAACTAGATGATCTTTAAGGTCCCTTCCAACCCAAACCACTCTATGACACCAAACCATTGGTTGCTTACAGCACAGTGGAGCCAGCTCAGACCACCTCTGGTCTTTCTTCAAGATCCTGAAGGCTGGGAGGAAAATCTTCCTTTTGGAAGGGGAAGATTTGGGAAAATTTCCACAATGTCAAGGATCAGAAGGGATCACCTAATCCAACACTCTGCTGGAGCAGGAACACCCAGATCAGGTCACCCAGGAGGGAATCCAGGTGGGGTTTGAATGTCTCCAGAGAAGGAGACCCCACACCCTCTCTGGGCAGCCTGCGACACTATTCTGTCACCAAAAACCCCAACCTAATGCCCAAACTCCTTAAAAATCACATTTTTTCAAAAAAATAAAATTCACCTCCCCAATTAGCTTCAGTTAAACAATGAATCTAAATGTGGGATCTTCCTTTCCTGTCTTTCTGTGGGCTGCTGTTTGCACTTTGCCTTGCTTTGAAGCAGGAACACCTAGATCAGGTGACACAGGAAGGTGTCCAGGTAGGGTTTGAATGTCTCTAGAGGAGACCCACCCTCTCTGGGCAGAAGTTGATTGTTTTTATATAATTTACGTTCCTTGCAACTTCTTTTGGTTACTTTTCTGCTCCTCCCTAGCTCATCTGAGTTAGAAGTCATCTAACACTCCCAGGGCTGTGACTGGATGGAACTTAAGAACTTGGATATTCATTTCAACAGGAAAAAAAATAAAGGCTTTACCAACTTCAAGCAAAAGCTCTAAGAACTGTAGAGGAACTGGGTGACAAATACGAGACCATCTGTGCTTGCTAGAAAATCAGCTCATTCTGAGGCTAACTGAAGCTTATTTAAATAACATCACGTGCTAAGCAGTATCATTTGCACGCATTCTCTCCCATTCAAATGCTGTAGAAAAAAACCCCACAAATTGTGTAAACTTTCCATTTTTGCTCCTTAGTGTAAGGAGAGAAAAGAGAGAAGGTAAAGACTTTGCAGAAGGACTTGCCAGGCGGCTCCTGCATCACCGTGAGCAGCCACTTGCTGCACATTGAGTTACTTACCATCTTTGTGATGTGCATTTATGGCCTTTTTAATTTTTACCTTCCTCTGACAAAACCACCTGAGTCATGGCTTGTCCAGTGTGCAAAAATACCCTGGGAATCAGTATATCTTCAGCTAAAGATAGTTATTAACACGGTTGCTTATTTGCCAGTAACTGACGACTTCAAAATGCAATGGAAATGATCTTTAGGGATCAATCTTCCTTTGGCATCGATTTCTGCCTTGGAAATTATATCCCAGCCTAATGTTTTAGCTAATTTTAGTTTATCTTCCTAACAAACAATGTCTGAAATGGAGGTGGTTTTCCAGCAGCAAAGCTCAAAGGCTGTGATAACAGAACAAGAAACAGGAAGCTGCTGTGGTTTTCTTAGCAATTTATCTGTTGGCTGTTGGGGGCTCATTGGAGACATTCCAGGCAGCAAACTGGAAAGAACAAATTAGTTCAAATCATAGAATAGTTTGGGTTGGAAGGGACCTTAAAGATCATCAAGTTCCAACCCCCCTGCCATGGGCAGGGACACCTCCCACTACACCAGGTTGCTCAATGCCTCATCCAGCCTGGCCTTAAACACCTCCAGGGATTGAGGGGGCATCCACAGCCTCTCTGGGCAACCTCTTCCAGTGTCTCACTACCCTCATTGTAAAGGATTTTTTTCTTATATCTAGCCTGAATCTACCCTCTTCCAATTTGCATCCATCATATATCTTATTAAAAGGTCCTACCCCAGCCTTTCTGTAGCCCACTTCAGGTACTGAGAAGCTACTCTGAGGTCCCCCCTGAGCCTTCTCCAGGCTGAACAACCCCAACTCCTTCAGCTTNCTTGACCTGCTGGTCACACTCCTCTTGATGCAACCCATGCTTCCCTTTGCAAGATGAAGAGCTGCGGGTCCCCAGGTGGTCACAGGAAGGTGTTGCACCCGGAGGAGGAGAGAAATCTTAAGGACAAAGGAAACTTTCATTGATGTTTCTGCTTAATATTTAACTACCTGTTATGTTACTTCACGCCACTGTGGCACAGAAACATCATCCCAGATGCAGAGCAGGGTTGGTGTGAGGTCAGTTTTGGTTTGGAATAAATCTCCTGGGCTAACACCTAGGAAATGAAACACTAAATTAAATTATTCATTTACACCACAGCAAGTTGCCAATGTCAGCCCAACCAGTGGAGGCTGAGAGAATCATAGTATGGCAGGAATTGAAAGGGACCTCAGGAACACCCAGATCAGGTCACACAGGAAGGTGTCCAGCTGGGGTTTGAATGTCTCCAGAGGAGACCCCACTACCTCTCTGGGCAGCCTGGGACGCTCTTCTCTCATCCTAACCCTGACAAAGTTTTTTCTTCTATTTCTGTGGAACCTCCTGTGTTTGAGCTTGCACCCACTGCCCCTTGTCCTATCATTGGAGGTTCCTGAGAAGAGCCTGACTCCATCCTCCTGACACACAACCTTTCCAAATTTATAACTATGACTGAGGTCAAACTTCAGTTTCCTCTTCTCCAAGCTGAAGAGCCCCAGCTCCCTCAGCCTTTCCTCAGAAGGGAGATGCTCCAATCCCTTCATCATCTCTGTGTTTCTGCACTGGACTCTCTCCAGCAGTTCCCTGTCTTTCTTCAACTGAGGGCCCCACAGCTGGACACAACATCTCAGCTGTGGTCTCACCAGGGCAGAGTAGAGGGGGTGGAGAACCTCTCTCCACCTGCTGAGAGCAAAGGTGTATGATAACCTTCCTGTTTTTTGGCCAGCCTGGAGCTCACATGGGGTGGTTTGCAGCCCTGATGAGTCTTCATCGTGTTGTTCATCTTCACCATCTGGTCACCCCTCAGTCTCCTCCAAGCTAAAGAGCCCCAGCTCCCTCAGCCTTTCCTCACAAAGGAGATGCTCCAATCCCTTCGTCATCTCTGTGCTTCTGTGCAGGACCCTCTGGAGCAGTTCAACCCCGTGTGCTCACATCTGCAGGGGAGACTCTTCAGTCCCTGGAACTTCTCACCACAGAACCCAGGCAGTTGTGGTGGCACAGCTGAGGAGGTAACTCAGGGCAGAAGCTGTTTGATAGCTGTGGAGCACACACACACCAAGGCTGATCTACCTTCCTGCAGGTGCAGGAGTAACTTTGAGCAGATGCCACAAAGTCAGGAGAAGGCAAAGTGGATCTTTGTATCAGCAACATCCGCATAAAAAGGCCAAGCACCTAATTTTTAGAGGAGTTCAGGAATTCACCTGCAATCTGCTGTTTCATTTGGATTACTCGAGAGAAGAAGGAACTTCAAATCAGTGCTAAGAACTTCAAAAGTGGCATCAATGGAATTGAATTTCTGAACTCAGCTGAAAAATGCCACCATGAAATCAAAGTCCTTTCATAAGAGAACCTTGTCCCTATATTTTCATGCTGAAAATGCTACTGGAAGGTAGCAAAGGGGTGGCTAACACAGTGGCTGTGAGGGTATTACCTGTGCTAGTGGCAGTGGCTCCACCTAAAGCCCCACCAGCTCCACAGCCCACCCTGTGCCTCCACCTCTCCCAGTCTCACCTTCGAGCAGCCTCCTCGATGCTCTCCCCTGGCTGCAACTTCCCCCCAAAGCCGTTCCACAGCCCAGCTCCAAACCCACGTTTCTTCAAGCCCAGGAGGACACGGGGTGGCTGCATCACTAGGACCAGGGTGAAGATCTGGGATGTCCTCATGGCTCCTAGGCAGAGGGTGAGGAGGGAACATTGGCCAAGGGCTGCTGGCACCCCTGAGGGTAGACCAGGTTGCTCCTCAAGCTCTGGGTGGGGAGCAGACAGCCCCAAACCTCCTCCCACTATCCCCAGCCTAAACCCTTAGTCACTCATCCCCTCCTGACCTTTGCTCCCCCCACAATGTCCTCCCCAAATCTTTCATCCCCCTCTTCAAATCCTTGTTCCCTCCAGAATGTCCTCCCCAAATCCTTGAACCCCCAGAACCCTCTCCCATCTTGATTCCCTCTTTCACAAACCCTTCTCCCATCAGCAGTCCCTTCCCCTTCCCAGGTCTTTCATTCCCTTTCCCAAGTAGTTGTCCCATCAGCAGTTCCTCCCCAAATTTTTTTTTCTCCTTCCTCAAATTGTTGTTCCCCCAGTAGTCCCTCCTCAAATCCTTGACCCTCAGTACTCTCTCCCTGAATCTTGCTCCCCCCTTTCCCCAAATCCTTGGTCCCCAGAACCTTCTCCCCACATCCTCATCCCCCTTCCCCAAATCCTTGGCCCTCAGCACCAGTCCCCACATCTTAATCTTCTTCTTCCCAAATCTTTGATTCCCAGAACCTTCTCCCCACATCTTGATCCCCCTTCCCCAAATCCTTGACCTCCAGCTCCCCCTCCCCACATCTTGTTCTTCTTCTTCCCAAATCCTTGAC
>VZTY01011080.1:5807-52622 GCA_013400935.1 Turnix velox
CGGGAGCCGCGGGCAGCCGCAGCCCTCCCGGCCCTGCCGGGGGGAGGACCGGGCGCAATGCTGAATTAGGCGAGCGGAGCTTTCTCCATAGAGCGGGGACAAGCTTAGCGGGCTCGGAGGCGGCCCCGGGGGCGCCAGCGGAGAGCGGAGGAGAGAGGACCATCAGGCGGCTCGCCATGGCGAGCAACCGGAGCATCGAGCTGGAGCACTTCGAGGAGAGGGACAAGAGGCAGCAGCGCTCCGGCCTCCGACGCGGTGGCGGAGGCGGCTCCGGTTCTGGCGGGGGAGGCTCGGGACCGAGGGGTAACGGGTTGATCCCCAGCCCGGCTCACAGCGCCCACTGCAGCCTCTACCGGACGCGGACCCTGCAGGCCCTCAGCTCGGAGAAGAAGGCCCGCAAAGCCCGCTTCTACCGCAACGGCGACAGGTACTTCAAGGGCTTGGTGTACGCCATCTCCCCAGACCGCTTCCGCTCCTTCGAAGCCCTCCTGGTGGAGCTCACCCGCTCCCTGTCGGACAACGTCAACCTGCCCCAGGGCGTCCGCACCATCTACACCATCGACGGCAGCAAGAAGCTCACCAGCCTGGACGAGCTGGTGGAAGGTGAGGGGGCTGCAAAAGGGGCACGGTGGTTCTGCCCATGGTGTCCGCCGTGGGGCCACAGGCTCTCCTTGGGGTGGGCTTTCACCTCACAACCTTGGGCAGTGCTGAGAAAGGTGTCTGCTGCAAATGCCGGCCACAGAGCCCCAGAGGGCAAGTGGGATGGAGTTTCCTGGCGGTGTGCGGAACAGCAGGCCTGATTTTCCCTGTGTAGACCATCCAGTTCTGCTGTCATTCAGGAGAGGGAGTGTATGGGGCTCACCATCACTAATGAGCCTGCCCTGAGCAGAAGATGAGTTTATCCACCTGAGGATATATTTATTGTGAGATTTTTATTCCATTTTTACAAAAACAATGAGCCTTTTTTGTGGCCTTGGCTGATGTCCCTCAGATGCAGTTGCAGGTGTAAAGCTGAGTTTTTAAGAGGAGCAATAGCTCTAGAGGTCTTCAAGGAGTGATGGCTGAAGGCCATTGGGACACTGAGAGCTTACCAGTACTCTGGATAGGATCTGGGGATTCGATCTTATATCTCACTTGGGATAAGGTATCCCAGCCAATGACAGGGGGATTGGAACTAGATGATCTGTAAGGTCCCTTCCAACCCAAACCATTCATTGATTCTATGACTGTGGTGGGAGTTAAGCAGCAGGTACTTTTCATCCACAAGGTAAAGTTCTTTGCTACACTTTAGTCATCACTATCTGTAAGAGAGAGAAACACTGCAGCTTAGTTCTCCAGCAGGTATTATTACACTGTCAGTGGTGCTCCGTACTGGCTTAAGCTTCCTGAGAGAAAGCCCCTGCACTGTGAAAAGTCCATATTTACAGAGGGAATTATTTATCTTGCTTGTCTCTCAAAAGCATTTCAGAATTGTCCTTAAGTAGCTTTTGATGATGGGGCCTTAGCTGCCAAGGTTCTGTAGACCCTGCAAATCTGAGCAGAGCAGTGCTTGACTTCTCCAAACAGGGCCAGAAGTTCTTTTTTACTGAATGAAACATACATCTCCTTTTGGTAAGGTCTGATAATTACAAGAAGAAACAGTAGATTTCCCCCATTTCCATGAGTTTAAACTCAGCATTTCAAATGTATTAACCTTGTTGTGCATGCTCTGAGGTTCATAATAATTTGTACGAATGTCAGGGATTGGAAAGGGACCTCGAGAGGTCACTGAGTCCAATCCCCCTGCTGGAGCAGGAACACCCAGGACCACCCAGATCTGGTAACACAGGAACATGTCCAGGGAGGTTTTGTATGTCTCTAGAGAAGGAGACTTCTTCTAATGTATGTATCAACCACTGCAGTCTTCCACTGGGTGACTGATAGAAATAACTTAGATTGATGAAGTATTTTTTGTAGGTAGGTCTTCCAGTGCCACATCCTTTTTTAGGCTTTCAGTTGTGTGTCCTCTAAGCTTTGATTGGGGTAACTCCCCTTTTCAGAACAATACTGGAGAATCTGATGGGAAAGGGAATCTGAAGACCTCTATAAAAATCCATCAATAAACATACTGGGAGTTAGGGATCAGCCACTACAAAACAAGCAAGAGGAAGGCAAAGGGCTACAGCATTTGCTGTATCAAGGGGGTCTTCCTTGAATAAGATGTGTGGGAAAGTGCACTTTATAATAGTAAAAGAGCACCTGAGGGCTTTCCCCATTGCATGATTTACCATAAGGCTGTTCCACTGTCAAAACAGAGGAAATGTGAAATGATTGCTGCGTAATTCTGTGGTAATAAAATAAATGTGAAATCAACCAACAACTTTTCTATGTTTCAATGATTAGAGATAACTTTAAAAAAAATTAGAAAGATGCTGGAATGGGGATGGTAGGTAATGGAGAAAATTGGATAAATTAATGATAACTTGAGATGATTTTTAAAATGTTTCAGAAGGAACAATGTTAGGTAATTTATGGCTTGAAACAAAGGCAGAATGACTCAATGGACAGCAGAATAAATGTACTCACTCAGAGCTCTGAAGTTAGTTACTGTAGCCAAAAAAATTTAGTTGGTCTCTCTTCAAGCCCTGATTGAAAGATCGAGCTTCATTGTTGCTCCTCACTGTGCAAATACAGCACCGCAAATGCCACTTCTGTGCTTTCTCAGCTTTATTTCTCACTTTTGTGCTTTATTAAAGGTCAGTCCCAATTACTTAGTCATCTGTCCATGACCAGTACAACTCTGAAGAATCTTAAGAAAATCCTGTAGCATCATAATTGGATTAGTACGTTCTCCAGTTAGCGTGTCAAAAATTTTACCAATCTAAACCTAATCACCACCCAGGGAAAGGGAAACAGATAAAGGGTCTGGAAGAAAAGAAAAAAGTGACAAATCCATCAAGGCTGGTATAAATTCTGTAGCCTAATAGTCTAAATGAGCTGAACTGAGTCACACTACTGAATGCTTTTTGGACTTTGGCTGTTCTTGGCCACTTGTTTCACTGTGTATCATTATTTAGAGGGAAGTATCTAATATCCAGATACCCTGTGGATTTCATATATGATTGTTATATGGCGTGCCAGTAAAATACATGATCAGATAATGCTTATTAGTCAAACTAAGTATTATCAGTATAAGTTGGGGACTGACCTGCCAGAGACAAGTGTAGGAGAAAAGCACATTGGGAGCCTGGTGGACAGCAGGATGACCATGGGCCAGCAATGTGCCCTTGTGACCAAGAGGGCCAGTGGCATTCTGGGGTGTATTAGAAGGGGGAAAGGGGTGGTCAGTAGGTGGAGAGGTTCTCCTTCCCCTCTGCTCTGGTGAGACCACATCTGGAATGTTGTGTCCAGTTCAGGGGCCCTGAGTTGAAGAAGGACAGGGCATTGCTGGTGAGAGTCCAGCATGGAGCCATAGAGATGATGAAGGGATTGGAGCATCTGCCTTCTGAGGAAAGGCTGAGGGAGCTGGGTCTCTTTAGCTTGGAGAAAAGTAGACTGAGGTGGGACCTCATTCATTTTTGTAGGTATGGAAAGGTTGAATGGCAGGAGGATGGAGCCAGGCTCTTTTCAGTGACCTCCAGTGACAGGACAAGGGACAACAGGTGCACGCTGGGACAGAGGAGGTTCCACAGAAGCAGGAGAAAAACCGTTGTCAGGATGAGGGTGACAGTGACACAGGCTGCCCAGAGAGGGTGTGGGATCTCCTCTGGAGGCATTCCAGCCCTGCCTGGACATGTTCTTGTGTGACCTGATCTTGGTGTCCCTGCTCCAGCAGGGGGCTGGACTCAATGATCTCTCCAGGTCCTATCCAATCCCTGACATTCTGTGATTCACTGAAAAATTGACAAGCTCTATTTTAAGCAGATTTTTCTTAACTGGATGTGACAATCAAAAAAGCACACTCTGCTTGACCAGCCTTAGGCAAATAGCATTTATATTCCCAGCCCCTGTAAATTTAGGAGTATTAGTGCTCATGATTCTGACAGTTTCCATTGCTTCCTTAGAATGTGAGGAGTGAAGAATTTCTTTGTCTGCTTGTGATTTTGTTTAATCAGACAGATCTAGAGAGCAGATGTTGGTTTGGGGATGTTATGACTTTTTCATAGTTTTCTTTCAACTTTACTGTCAGACATTTTACTTTCAACTTTTGAAATAGATTGCATGTGAAATTTTCTATTTTCCCTGCAATGGAATTATAGTTTCATTTTTATTCTCTACCAGAGTTCACCAATTAAGTGTTTATCTAAATCCTTCCATTTTCTTTAATAATATGAGCTTCTTAGTGCATGACACAGTAGTAATAGTAAGAACTGTGTAGTTTTCTAGTGCTGAGGTTTGTGTTTTACATTGATGCCAGTCATGCTCTGTCCAGCTTCCTGTGCTATTGTCTTGTTGGTGAAAGGGATGGAGAATCCCAATTGTTCAGGTCTTCTGCAAAGCTGGGTTTGGGAGTTGAAACCAACTGCAGACTTTATTCCTGGCAAAAAAAAAATTTAGCTTGATTTGGACTGTGATAGAGTGCTTTTCTAATTCATTTGGTGTGAGGCATTGTCCATGTCTTTTGTTCCTTCAGCTGCAATGCTTAATGAATGAAGTCCCTTAGAAAATATCAATGTATGTTTCTGCACAGTTGTGCAAATAGTCAGCAGACACCTTTGGACAGGAGGTGAGAAGGTTCAGAGCAGGGCAATGCTTATGCATGGCTCAGACATGGCACAGGACGCCATCTGCTTTAAAAAAAATTTTTTTAAATGAAATTTTGAACAGTCCAAGTATTTTCTGACTTTGATCATTGCAGTTCTTACTGCATATTACATTTTAATCTTGATGAATTACCTGTGATTCTAGATGACTGGTATGTTAGGGCATGAATATCTTCTCTCTTGTCAGGGCAAGCAGATGGTGACACAAGGTATACAATTTGTCTTTTTGCTTCTTCCAAAAGATGTGATTACCTTCCTGTGCTAAAGCCAAATGCTGCAATGCTTTAAAAAGAGGAATATGTAGCAGGTTTAACAAAGAAGATTAAAAAGGGAGGATAAAAGGAGAACTAAAAGAGAGGATGTGTTTGAATCACTGTAGTTACAGAGTCCTGGAGCAAAGGGGTGTGGGTGGGAAATAAGAATGTAATTTTTAATTTCCCATACAAGCTAAATCAAATAGTTCCACCACTGTGAATCTCCTCATTCCAGTGTTTTAAAAGTGTATGGAGAACTTAAAGTGTGGGGATGAGAATGGACTGGGACTTCTGCAGAGTTACTGGAGATGACTTGAAAGTGAAATAATCATAAGCTGCTGAGGAAGGAAGTTCTGTGAAAGAAAGGAAGGAAAGGGAGATCTAAATAACCTAATCCTTCATTAAATCCTTCATTAAATCCTTCATATTTTTAGATCAGTTCTTCTATTCATGCTATAAATACACTGTTGTGGTGCCCTGCTCAGCTTTATGTTACTGAGCACATGAAGGGTACTCTCGCGTGGTTCCTTAAAGTTAGAAGGTTTGTAGCCCTAATTACTGCTGTTCTAAACTGAATTAGCAGCTTTTGGAACCCTTGAAACTAGTTAATTCCATCAAAAGAATCTGAAGAGCCTGTGATGGATAGATGAAATGTACCAAGAAACTTGCCCTGTCCCACCTGCTTCACAGGGAGAAGTACAAGGGGTGCAAGCTGGAACAGAGGAGGTTCCACAGAAATGAGAGAAAAAACTTTGTCACAGTGAGGGTGACAGAACAGTGGCACAGGCTGCCCACTGCACATCATATTCAGTTTGTTTTTTAGTCTAATGCTAAGGAATATGGAATGTCTATATGGCTTTAGTAGTCTCTGTTTTTAAGGAGTCTGGAAAAGTCGGAATGTTTCTAGGCTGTTTATCAAATGCCCAGCAGTGAGACTTCCATTTAAAAAACTTGTGCTGTGAAGAACCCCAAGTTGTCAGGCAGCCAGGTTTCCTCAGGACTGTGCACAGTCACAAGTGATGTAGCAATAGAATAAGGGGCCATGGTTTCAAACTAGGGTAAGGCAGGGTTAGATTGGACATCAGGATGAAGTTCTGCCCTGTGATGGTGATGAAGCACTGGCACAGGTTGCCCAGAGTGGTGGTGGAGGCCCCATCCCTGGAGACCTCCAAAGCCAGGCTTGCTGAGACTCTGAGCAACATGATCTAGTGCAGGATGTCCCTGCTCACTGCAGGGGGTGGGACTACATGGTCTTTCAAGGTTCCTTCCAACGCAACGCATTCTCTGATGTAGGCTTGTGATACAAAAGGGCAAGATACCACCTTTTCCTGTTGGTACCTAAAACACCCTAGGCTCCTTTTCTCCACATTTGTATCTTGAAAGGTGAACACGTCATTTTGCCTGTAAATAATGCTGCTGAAGAAACAGACAGCAAAAAAAAAACTTTTTATGATGAGTTTTTAAGTAAGTACAACATTATTTAGGCAAATGGTCTGTGGTTATTAGTCAGTCACATTGGCCAGTGGTGTCTTGTTTTCTCCGTGTTCATCATCTGTGTTTTCCTATTGTGAAGGAAGAGCAAGTAGTATGTTTAAACTTTTATGTCTTTGAAACTGAAATCCTTCTGTAGTGTCCTTAAGCAGCACACACAGGGGTTTTCTTCATACAGTGCATCTGCTTATTAACACAATACAGGTAAATTATTTAGAGGCAGGTAATATTTCCTTGTTAATAAGCAATTTTTCATGTCTACTAGTTGTTTTTCTAATGTTAAAGAGACATAGACCATCAGAATTAAACTTACTCCATTTGCTGCTTATATGCTGACCCAAATATCAGCAGATGTTAGTCCATTTAAGTGAACATATGCCCTGTTTGAGGAATTTTTGGTGGCAGCAGGATTTCTTCATGGAAGGATTGACATGTTTGGATTGCTCTCAGTGCTGTCACGAAGTGTCGGATGGATGGCACATATGCTCTGTCAAAATTATAATGCCAATTTATGAGGAGATTTCATACTCTTGCCAAAACTGCTCTGCAGTCTGGTTAAGCTTCTTGCTGTAGAAGCGGTTGGCTGCATTTAGAGTCCCAGCTGTAGCCTATAGCAGTAATTCTTACTTTTTTTTTCTACATTAAAAAGAAAAAAAGTCAGACAGCATTGCAATGTTTAATAGATCTTTTTTTACTTCATTAGTCTTTAGTTTACTCCTTTACCTGCAAATCTCAATCTAGTATTAATGACAAACTTCAGTCTGGTCTAAAAAAATGTTGAAGTGATACATTTCAACAGTCTGCCTTTGGTAGGAAGGCAGTAACTCTAAGTTAATGTGTCCTTCTGAGCAAGGATCTCAAGATGCTTTGATTTAATTTTGTCAAAATTAATTTCTATTAAAATAATTCATTATTAAAGATAGGTAGATGTGGACACATCTTGAAGTATATATAGGGAATATATAGGGAAGCATATGGTTATTTGCTATGGGAGAAAGCTCAAAATGTTGTGTTTTGTGAGCTCAAGTCATATAAGTATTTCCAAAACGATTCTGCTGTCTGAACTTGTGATCCAAAATAAATGGGAAGCATCTTCAAACCCCCCCTTTGCTGTTTTTATTTATTTATTTATTTATTAACTATAGGTCTTTTGAAACCATTTCAGACCAATCTATGGGAGTATTTTTTGGGTAGAAAGCTCTGATAATTTACAATACTCCATTTAACATGGCCAACGATTGAAACACAGGAAGATCACTTCTAGAAATATTTATCTATTCTTTTTTTATATTGACATAAACAGCTGCAAATCCCCTTAAACTGTTAAAATATTGTCTTCTTTCTAGGTGAGAGTTATGTGTGTGCATCCAATGAGCCCTATCGCAAAGTTGATTACACCAAGAATGTCAACCCAAACTGGTGTGTAAACATAAGGACTGGGTCCAGCCGATCCTTGCCTTCATTGTCATCTGCAAAGAGTGAAGTGAAGGAGAGCAAAGACTTCATTAAACCCAAGTTAGTGACGGTTATTAGGAGTGGAGTAAAACCCCGGAAAGCTGTGAGGATTCTGCTGAACAAGAAGACTGCTCACTCCTTTGAACAGGTCTTGACTGACATCACAGAAGCCATTAAGTTGGATTCGGGGGTAGTCAAGAGACTTTGTACACTGGATGGGAAACAGGTAAGAGAATAGTTTCTGTGACCATCTAATTATTCTGAGTTAATTAAAGCTAATTTGGTGTTTTAACAAATTCATGTTAATCTATATGCCTCTCAATAAGGACAGCTTAAGGAACGGCAATTTAAAAGTTTTAATTTAAAATTAATATCTGAAAAATGTTAAAATTATCCATACTATGAAAGAAATTGGATGCTTTACATTCTTCATAAAAATAATTTTATACACATTCTTCATGTACTCACTGTTGCATTGATATATAAGTGTCTTTTTATCTGCTTGAAGAACACAGTTCATTTGAAACATTTATGGAATTTAACAAGTTTGCTTTCAAATGTTTTCAAAAGCAGGGTCATATTTTCAAACTGGTACATAGGTCTGAGTGGTGTAAGAAAAATATTGATGCTCCCTTCCTTTTCACTTACCAGGATTGCTATTTAATTAGCAAAAGGACAGATGTCATTCTGGGGATAGTAACTGACATGGTAGAAAGCCAGGAATTTTATCTGAAATTAGTAATTATGGGGAGAGGGGGGGAATGGGGTGTGCATCTTTATAACTTGGTTTTGCTTTTAGCTTTCCCATTGCACTAACATGCTGCCAGGATCAATGATGCTGCAGGGCCTTTATTCTCAGAAACACAAAAGGGCTGTTGATAGGATGTTCTGCTGCACCAGACAAAAGTGTTGGGAATATGTTTGCTGTTGATCAGTCAGGGTTCATGACTCAGCCCTTTGTGGAGTGAGACATTTATTTGATGCTGATGTGGAACCTGGAGAGCATTGTTCCTTCACTAATACAGGGTACAAAGCAGATCACATTCAGCATCAGGTACCTGGGCTGCTGAATTGTTTGCCATGCATTAGGATCCATATTCCTTCAACAGGTATTTCAGCACACCTGCTTAAATGTGTGAACTACTTCTAGAAGTTTCAGTTGTGTCCAAATAAATGTGGAGATTTTTATTGCCAAGCTTTTGTGCTGGTTGTAACCTTATGGGCTACTTAAAAATACCTTCTTGTGTTGAAACTTGCCAGCAAATGCACTGAACTTTCTCAGATTGTCTCAACATGAGGACTGTCTGTCTGTCTGGTTATATTCTGTGGATTCACCATTTCTAATTAAATACTTGAGCTTATTCTGTTTTCAGTATTAATTATGGAAAGGCAAATGTGAGACTGGACTTTCAGTATTTGGCGGTACTATAGTGTGCTCTTTAGTTCTTCTAATAGGTTGGATTTTTAATGAGATTTGTTAACCAGATTTGTTAAGAGAGAGTCCTTTCTAGGAACATTCAAAATGTGATTTAATCATATTTAATTTAGCTCACAACAAAATAGCTTTGAGGATATTTATTGTACAGTAATTAGTCTCTTCTGCCTACAGAGTATTCTGTTACCATCTCAGATAAGATGATTTTAATCTTCTTGAGCAAGTACACAGAAAGAGTCAGGGAAGGAAGTTGCAAGAAATAGGATTCTCAGTTCAGGTTCCCCTCCTTTATGGCACTGTTAGTACAGTAGAAACTCACAGGTCTGCATTGATGTGGAACATGCAATAGTACATCAGGGATCAATTAGCATTAAATCTCACATGTGTTGCTTGCACATTACTCTCATCCTGTCGTGAATGCCATGGTGTGCTTCCCTCATGAGGAGTAACATTCCAGAAGAGTAAGATTTCTAATTGTTGCAATACCTCCTCCTGCCTTTCCATGGTCCAGGCAATGACCACACTTGGCTTGTGAGTGTGGATGTAGCTGTTCTCAAACAGGATTGGGAAATCCCTAGCTCTCACTGCAAACAGCCTGCTAATTTCACCTGCCTCTCTCTGTAAACTGTTTCAGCAGTGCATAAACTTGAAGACATCCCTTCCACTTGGAAGAAAGGCCTTTCCCATAAAATCTGGGAAGGAGCCTTTGCTCCATAGTATAAATTTGATTTAGGAGGTCATGGGATAGATTGTCCCAGAAAGAAGATCTGTGGCTTTAAACATCTTCATAATAAAAACCTCCTTCTGCTTATCTAGGANACATAAAATCTGGGAAGGAGGCTTTGCTCCATAGTATAAATTTAGGAGGTCATGGGATAGATTGTCCCAGAAAGAAGATCTGTGGCTTTAAACATCTTCATAATAAAAACCTCATTCTGCTTATCTAGGAGGATGGAGACCTCTGGGGCTTTTTTGTTTCTTTCTTTTTCTCCAGCGTGAATGCCTGACCCCAGTTTTAGGCAATAGGGATTTTTTTTTTCCTTTGTTCACTGCTGGTGTATATAGAAGTTGGTGCCCAAGGGCTGTGTGGGGTTTGGCAAATAAAGAGCTGGTTTGCTGCCAATTACCAATTGGTGGAAATTTCGAAGCCTATTTTCTCTAATGGAGTAATTGCTTATTCTTCTAAATTTGCTAAGAAGACAGGGCTTTTATGTTCTCTGTAGCATTGGCACAGCTTAAAAAGCAACCATTAAAAAATAAAAGAGACATTTTGTAAATGGCTGTGTTCCTATAAATGTAGCTCTTGTGCTTCTCAGGGGTTCATTTTATTTTTTTCTGGACTCCTTCATATTTTTACCTCAGAAGAAATACATAATTTTTGCATTTTTTTGTGAGTGAATAGGTTTAGGTTATATTTTTTGTTTAATATATAATTGATGCTGAAATTCAGAGGTTTAAAACTGGCATGTATAAACTTTGTATCTACATGTAAAGGACTGTGTTATTCTGTTAATTTATGGAGCAATTTTTTCAATGGAACTAATTAAGAGTTGTGGTAAGAAATGGTCATGAAGCCAGTCATGTATGAAGCCAGTGATGTTTTTCATCATCAAAACAAATAGCATCCTCAAAATAGTTTTTATTTATTCTAATGACTTCTTTAATCTTGACTGTTGCAACATCTTTATGATAATTGTAACACAGAGAATTACATGCAGGTGAAGTATTTTACTTGGTTATTGTACATAGAGTCACACAATAGATAGCTAGATAGAATGATTTAGCTTTTAGTTGAAGGTTTTATAACATTACAGCATTTATTTTCAGTTTCAGTATGTTGTAACTTAGAATATTTGTGCTTTGTAGCTTCAAATACAGATTTATTTTTTAACTACCTTAATGCAAGACTGACTTTTAAGCTGTTGAGCAACTGATGTTTTGCACTTTCTGAGACTTCTGTGTTTCTATATGAGGAAAAATATTCCTGTGGAAGTAGCTTGGCTGAAATCTACAGTGCAGCCTTCTGCTATCCCATTATTTGTACTTCTGTCATGGAGGTTTGCCTAATACATTTGCTTGCCCGAAGTGTTTTCCTTACTTGGCTGCATTTTTTTCTTTCTGTTCCGTGCTGGAATCTGTCACTGTCCTACTGTGAAACAAGGACAGTCAGGCTGAAACTTCTCCTGCTCAGAAGTTAACCCTTCCTCATCTCAGAAGAGGATGGAGTGTTTCCATCTTGCTAAACAGGCTTCAAGTTTTGATCATTGCAAAGTGTAGAGTAGCACCTTCATGGTAAACTGCCTGCAATAATTTACTCAAAGGAGCATAAAGTATTGGGGATGTGGGAAGGGAATTTTCTGTGAGAAAATCAGAAATTTTCTGGTGTCTTCCAGCAGGTGAGAAACAAAGTGATTCTCTGCACTGCAGATCCCACAGAAGCTTGGTCATTTGTAGGCAAAGAGTCATTCCTCTTCTAACGTTGAGGTTCTTAGCAGCAATGATAGGCCCTACATTCACCAGAAAAATTCAGAAACGGTAGAGTCAACATTCAGAAATCAGTTTGAAATTTGTCAAACAAACTGTAGTGGATTTAACATTCTGGATATGATCAACACATAAATATATTGGGTTGAAAGGGTTTTCAGAATTCGTGGTTCATGTTGACAAAAGAAGAAGGTTAATCTATTTACTATGTGGCAAATTACATGTCTGAGAGTTATGTGTACTCTGTGGGGTAAAACAAAAAAAAAGCCATAAAAAAATCACTGCAGTCTTTGTGTTGTTTTGTGAGACCTAAGTATCAGTAGAGTGTATGCAACATACGAGAGAATGGGAATAGGACCATCACTTTTGAGACCTCTTGAGGCAGCAGTGGATGGTGCAGCAATATGAGAGTGGAATATCAATTTGAAGGAAGCCTATATATTGGTATTTTGATGGATTTTTATTTTGGTTTTTTTTTCTTTAGCTTTCTTAAGTCCCCAAACAAATTCTGTGTGAGGAAGAAATAAGAAGATACTGATGGAGATGCAACCAGAAATAATACATAGATAGTCTTTGAAAGATGGAAACAAGAAGAGTTAGGAATTAAGTGTCCTTAGGAATTAAATCAGAAAAAGGACAGGGAATTGCTGGAGAGAGTCCAGCACAGAGCCACAGAGATGATGAAGGCATTGGAGCATCTCCCTTCTGAGGGTGCTGGTTCTCTTTATCTTGGAGAAGAGGAGACTGAGGGCTGACCTCATCCATGTTTATAAATATGGAAAGGGTGAGTGTCAGGAGGATGGAGCCAGGCTCTTCTCAGTGACATATCATGACAGGACAAATGGCAATAGATGCAAGCTGAAACAGAGAAGGTTCCACAGAAATAGGAGAAAAGCTTTGTCAGGGTGAAAGAACAGTGGCTCAGGCTGCCCAGAGAGGGTGTGGGATCATCTTCTCTGGAGACATTCAACCCCACCTGGAAGTCTTCCTGTGTGACCAGATCTGGGTGTTCCTGCTCTGGTAGGGGGATTGGACTCGATGATCTCTCCAGGTACCTTCTAATCCCTGACATTCTGTGATTCCCTGAAAAGATGCCTACTACAGGGAAGGAAAAGTTCATACTAGATGTTTTGAAGGATGTTTTTGCTCATTCAGTGGATGGCATGAGACAAAACCAATCTAGAAGAGGTACAGGTTAGTTTGCAAGGCATAGGCAAACCTCAAAAAAAAGTATGGAGGAGTGCTGGGAGACTCCAACTGTGTTAGAGCTGATGCTCATTGGACAATGTGAGCATTCCTCCAAGACTTATGGAGAGAAAAATGGAGGAAGCAATGTAATGAACCACTTGCACATGGTGGGCTGGATCTTTGTTCCCTTTTGTGAGTGCATATGAAGCAGTGGAACCCCTCTTTTACCTGGAAGTTGGTAAGTTCCGCATTATTTGGAACAGCCACCTTTATGTGTGTTACAGGCTGGAAGGTTTATACCTGTAATTAGTAGTACCTGCTGCCATCAGGCTAACAAGGCGATGAAGTGAGATATTAAAATAGAGTGTTTGTCAAAATGAACACAAAATCAGAGTCTGATTTGAAGTCAGGGTTCATGACAGCATAGCAACTGAGCAAAATTGATGTGTTTAACCTAAAGGAAAGCCTGTGTGTTCAGAAATTGAATTTAAAAAAAATAATTAATTAGTTAAAAGTGACAGAGGTAACATCAAACTTGCTGGAGTCTTTGTGAGTCTATAGAGGGGATAAATCCTACTGGGTTTTGTTTTTGTCCGTGCACACCGTGACACAACAGCATTGAATAACTGCTGTCCACTGTGTGGGAAACAATCCCTGGAAAGACAGTGGTGTCACCATTGGTGACATTGTGGCTTTGTGGGTGTATGGTGCTAATCATTTCAGTGGTGGGTTACAGAGATGGTGCGTGTGGCTCTGGGAAGAAAAGAGTGGGACACAGGCATTGTCTGCCATCTGCCATCCCAAAGATGGAGTCACGTGGCTTGGAAACTAAACCTTCGGAATTTGCTGTGTCCCACTGAGCCTGGCCATTAACAGATAATTAGTCTGGTAGAAATCTTTTGAAATCATTCTGCAGCTGTCATATGCCAGATTAGCATTTGTGTCACAGGTTCCTCATTACTTTGAGATTTTCTTTTTTTTTTTTTTTCCCTTGTAATTAAATTACACTGTAGTACTTTAGTAAACAATTCTTGCATTATCACATTTACACATTCAAACTTGTTTTTATGAAACCTGTTCCATCTTACAGGGTAAAGCTCTTCACCAATCACATACAGGAGGATTTCAACATTTAATTTTCTCAGTGTATCTTCTGAACACAGACTTCCCAGTTTTAAGATTTGTCTTTCAGGTTGTCACGTTGATGCATCTGTTGTAGTAGCTGCTTCTTGGCTGGCTGTAATCTGATTGTCAGTGTCTCTCAAGTCTATAGAGACAAAAATACATAACTTAAAACTATCTTAAAATGTGAACTTTTCTTCTAGAATTGTACCAATTATGAAGAAAAAGGGTGTTCTCTTCCATAATGAATTCCATGATGAATTAATGGCAGGAAATGGTACCTGAGAGATGAAAGGGAATATTCATCTTTAATATTTAAAATATTGATAGGTGATTCATTTGCATTGAGCCTTCAAACACTGTGGTCTGAAGTCCCAGAAGGGAAAGTAATATTAAAGTAATGGCAATATTTAATATCAAACAGCTTCCCAGCACTTAAATGGAATAATGGCTAGGAAACTTCACATAAGAAGGACATGATCTGGGTGTTCCCACTCCAGCACGGGGACAGGACTTAATGATTTCTCCAGGTCCCTTCCAATCCCTGACATTCTGGGATTCATTACGTCCTGTCACCCCAAATTGAAGTTTACACACAGACCCCAGGCACGATCAAGCACTGGCAGAGTTTTAGCAAGTACAGAAGTTAGGAAAGTAAGTAATATTCATTTGAATGCCTCATAGGCAGTATGCAAATGTACCTACCCTCAGTCCCAACCTGTGCCACCCTCGTGGCTGTGCACTTCAGAGAGTACTCCAGAATATGCCAACTCAGAGATGTTTTCTGTCAAAATCTGGAAATTTCAGGGCCATTTTTCTTTTAAAATAAAGGCTTTTACTTCAGTGTACTGCTTCAGTCAAGGGGACTCAAGGTAAAGCTCTTTGTTTGGCCTTGTAAACTCCTCTAATCCAAGGTAAAAGGAATGCAGAAAACTGTGTGGACAATAAACCCACATCATGAAGCAGCAGGTGCTGCATCATCTTTATCTAAAGCTGTCAGGTGAAGCTGTTTTAAAAGAAATGCTACATAAATGCATTTCATTTACTCCATGACAGCACCTGTGATCTCTGCTTCACAACTCCTGAGACACACAATCACTTGCTCTTTACTAACATTAAGTTTGTGACAAAGTTGTGACAAATTCTGCTAAAGGATTTGTGTTAAACTGCAAAAAACCACTAGTATTCATTTGCCAGAATTCCTCTCCATTGAGATTATACTTACTTATGTTGGCCATTTTGAAGCTTCAGTACTTCTTCATTGAAAAAATAAGAAATAGGTTTCATCAAGTTGCAAGATTAGTCGCTCTTTCAACAGTCTTTTTAAGTAATTTTAATCACATCTACAGTAAAAAATTCCTAGTGGTTCTGATAGGTTTTCCATTAAAAATATTGTCATTACTCAATACTTGGTTATAACAACAAGAAAAGCAAAACGTTTTGAATATCACCTGATTACAATCTGTTTTTAATGAAAGCCCACTCCACACTGGAGGAAAAATTGAACAAGAAGGAAGCAAGAAACACCAGAGAAAAATCCCTGTCAAGTCATCATTCTGCTGTTATTCTCAAAAAGCCCACATTAAGACTCTGAATAAAGTCGTGACACTATATTATAATACAAGAGATCAAAATTTCTGGTTACATTGATGCAGCAAACCAAATGTAAATCAAATCCCATCAGAGAGGTGATGGAGGAGGGTCACAGGTAATTAGAGGAAGGGAAGGTGCTGCTCTTAAAGTGATCTACATCCAGCAACTTCATACTCCCACTTTTACAAATTTATGGTTTGTCAAGATCTACGGGCTCCAAGCACACCTGTGCACTAGGGAAAATATAGAATTTCCCCCAAGATTTTTAGCTGGAAGCTTGTTAATGGTTTGGAGATTTTAACCTAATTCATCAAACCCTCACAGCTGTCACGAGATTTAAGCAAAGAATCCAGTCTAGTAGAATATTAAAAGTAAACAATTTGTTTAATTTATTTTGTAATTATTTTAATTTAGAATTTTTAGATTTTCTCTTCTTTTGAGGCCACAGATTCATCAAATAATTTATTCATGTATTTTACAAAATAGACAAACTCAAGCATAAATAGGGTAAAGAATACTACTGGTAAAAGTCACTTTTCTCACTGAAACCTGGTGAGACACTATGAGAGTAAGAGTTATCCTTTTAAAATCCCATTTCACAGAAAACCTTCACTTTCTATTGCAGCAAATGAAAATTAAATGAGAACTGTGACAGAATAAGACCAAATGATAATTTGTTCCCTGCCAACTGCGGACAGTTTATAGATGAAGTCCTTTCACAAACATTTAGGTGTTGTAAACACAACATCAAGCCCTTAGCTAAAAATAACACTTTCTTGAGTGTGCTACTCCAGCAAATGTGACTCACAGGATGAGGGAGGATGAATCATCTAAAAAATTTAGAGATTAATTATATAAGGATATATAAAACACTGAGAAAAAAATTTAAAACTTCACAAAGAGCCTGTAACTTCAGCCCCATACCTAACGCAATCAATTTATTTAAGGAGTAATAACATTTATTTCTCATATCACACATGACAATGCTTTTTGACTTCAGTCCAAAGGCAGTTTTGAATTTCACATAACCTTTTCTTTTCCACCAAAAAAAAAGAGGAATTGTTGTAATTCTTGCTCAGTGTACTAACAAGGATTCCAGGCAGGGAAAGATGCTGGATTTCAGCTTCCCTCCTCCATCTTTCCCCAATATTTACAGAAAGAAAGCAGCTACTACAGGTAGAAAGATCATCATTCTCCTTGTTCTCATTAGAAAACTACATTCACTAAATTAGGTCACCAGAGACTGAAGGTTTTAGGCATTGTGGTCTGACTTCAGACAACATTTGGCTAATATTTTAATGGCTTTTAAACTAGAGGTGCTTCTCTTTATTAAGCAGCAATCAATCAGAACTTTCAGACAAAACCTACCTCCATATAAATCTTAGTTCTTATTAAGGATTGAGACAAAAAAGCCCTTAAAGCTTCAGAACGACTAAGAAAGGTTGTTAAACTCCTAAGCTGTAACATCTCGATGCTTCTGATAATTTTCTGTTCATGTCATTTGGTTTGCATTGGAATAAATGGAATGATATTTGCTAAGTCTTTATTGCTATTAATATATGTGCAGACTCAATCACACTTTGCTACATGGATCTCAAGTGAAGATGAAAAATATCCTTTAAAATAAAATGTTTATCCATCTAACCCGCAGTTTTTGACAAGAAAACAACTACACAATCTACAACCAGTGAACGCTCCTCATATTAGGGTATTACTGTGATACCCTGTACCTCTGTGTCAACAAAAGAAACACAAAATAAATAGGAACAAAAGAAATACTTGAGAATATGGCAACAGAACAACAGGGGAAAAAAAGTTCTTATTTTCTCTCTAAACAAGGAAAGTGCTGCAAGGACACTCTATTTCACAGACTCGCAGAATGTCAGAGATAGGAAAGAACCTCAAGAGATCAACTAGTTTAATCCCCCCACCAGAGCAGGAACAATTTCACTACCTGCAGAGAAAAAAACCCCTTTATTTAGAAGAAAAATGGCCCTGAAATTTCCAGATTTTGACAGAAAACATCTCTGAGTTGGCATATTCTGGAATACTCTCTGAAGTGCACAGCCACGAGGGTGGCACAGGTTGGGACTGAGGGTAGGTACATTTGCATACTGCCTATGAGGCATTCAAATGAATATTACTTACTTTCCTAACTTCTGTACTTGCTAAAAAGCCATTAAATACCTCCTGTCCTTTAAAAAATGCTTTTCCATCTGTAATACAAGTTTGAGGGGAGATGAAACATGCACATGTTTTGAATATTGTTATTTTCCTAATTGTTACATTGTTAAATTTTGTTTCTTCTCCTTTCTTCCCGAATCTCACCACCTTTCCCTTCCCTCCATGTAGCTCTGCCAGTGCTTGATGGTGCCTGGGGTCTGTGTGTAAACTTCAATTTGGGGTGATAGGACGTAATGAATCCCAGAATGTCAGGGATTGGAAGGGACCTGGAGAAATCATTAAGTCCTGTCCCCCTGCTGGAGTGGGAACATCCAGATCAGGTCACACAGGAAGGTGTCCAGGTGGGGTTTGAACATCTCCAGAGAAGAAAGCCCCACACTTTCTCTGGGCCGCATGTGTCACTGTTCTCTCACCCTCATTCTGACAAAGTTTTTTCTCATATTTCTGTGGAACCTCCTCTGTTCCAGTTTGCACCTGTTGCCCTTTGTCCTATCATTGGGTGTCTGGCTTCATCCTCTTGATTCTCACTCTTTCCATATTGATAAACATGAATGAAGTCACCCCTCCGTCTCCTCCAAGCTAAAGATACCCAGCTCCCTCTGCCTCTCCTCAGAAGGGAGATGCTCTAATCCCTTCATCATCTCTGTCACTCTGTGATGGGATCTCTCCAGCAGAGAGAAGACAAGTTTAGGGGCAGGTTGCACTCCTGCTGTGGACTGAAGGGTGTTTTTTTTTAAAAAACCTGCTCTTTTTAGATTTATTCAAAGTATTTATTCAAAGTAATGAGTCAACCAAACCAGAGAAAATAATCTTCCCAAGAGAACCAAGACCTTTCACAAGACTTATACTGCAGGGCACTTCATAATGTGTCTTTCAGGGCATTCTCTTGAGAAATTTCAGGAATATTCCTACTGATAGATATTGAGAAAAAGCAGAATAAGTCCAGGGAGTCTGGTCATTGCTCACTTCTGGGTTCTGAGATGGTGTGTTTTTTTGATAACTCTGAAGAAAGCTGTGTTCAGTCCTTCCCCTGAAAGCAGATTTGAGGATGACTGGGTTTAATAGTTCTCACTCCTTTAAAGGCACTGCTATGTAACTGTCACCTATTGAATGTAAATATTTGTGTAACTATTTCAAAAGGTGTATTTATTTTTTAGTAGTAACAAAGGAGATTTATTTGTAACAAAAATACTGCTACAATTGCCTTTCCACACAAGAAAAGCCTGACAAGGAGAGATGGATGGAACATTTGGCAGATGTAGCATGAACACAGATTCCTGAATTTGAAGTGAACTTTTCCATGCAGCTTCAACATGCTGTTCATGGAAAACAGATGGTGGTGAGAAGCTAATTAGGAACAGTAAAGTAACAGCTGATAATTTTAAATTCTCTTCCTGGGGGATCTGCATCTACACTCAAACTATTTCTAGGGAGGCTCAGAAAAAGGAAAAAATAAAATAGTCTACTAATCCACTGTATGGTCTCTAGAATACCTTGGGGTGTCATACCCTTAATTTGGGAATAAATGAGCCAATGTGATAGGCATCAGGCTATCGTGCTTCAGTGTTTCTGCCTGTTGCTGAATTTAAAGATATTGTTGTGGATCTTGAATTAGACAGTTTTTATATCGTATCTCTAGGCATTTTCTTTGAGGCAGCTTCTAAGAGCTTCCTTTTTGGGGAAGGCTTTGCAAGTCAGAATGGTATGTGGTAGCTGATTGTACTGCACTGTAGTGCCCATCCATTTTGATGCACTGGTAGAGAAAATGTCAGGGTAGGTAAAAATCAAGTGTCTGTGGTATGATGTGCTAAATGCAGGAAACAATTAAAGCTCTTGTAGTGAATATGCAGAAAGAAGCTGTGCTTAGGTTCTGATCTTGAAAGCTACAGCAGCTGATTGCTGACAGGGCCCCAAGGAGCTCTGCTTGGCACACAGAGTGAAACTCTATCCAGAGCTAGTAAAAACAACATATGTTCCCAGAAGCTGCTTAAGGAAGCTTTTGAAGCACTGGGGACTATCTGCAAAAGCCCTACTCCCTGAGATTAGAAATAAGGCCACCAATAACCAGCTAAGGAAGAGGTAGTCACCAGAACCATGCTTCTGCTTTGGCAATAGGGACTAAAGGGATTGAGGCTAATGTTGCTGTAAACAAGTTGAAGTTCTAACCAGGAGTCCATTGTGGACAGAAACTTTCTCAGTGGGAGCAAGTGCCAGAGCAGGAGGTGTAAAGGGAATCTGTTGGTATAACTGCTATGTTACATTCAGTGATGATACCCTGACTCATTTTTGTTCAAGAGCCTGCTCTACTTTTCATGGTCCATGTTATCTCAAGACTGTGGTTGATACATCAGCATTTGAAAAGAATGTCAGAAGTCCTCCCCGAGGAAGCATTTGGTGCCCTTGGAGAGTGTAAGATTCCCATAGCCTAAGGAGGAAGAGATTAGATATTAAGAATAAGTTTTTCCCCATGAAGGTGGTGAGACGCTGGCACAGGTCGCCCAGAGAGATGACGAAGGTCCCATCCCTGGAGACATTGAAGCCCAGGCTTGCTGAGACAACCTGATCTAGTGCAGGATGTCCCTGCTCACTGCAGGGGGTTGGACTAAATGGCCTTGGAAGGTCCTTTCCGACTCTATGGCTCTATAACTAAAATTCAGGTGTTTCCCTTTCTGACACAAGATACTTGTGAAATATAAGTCAAATGAGAATATTCCATTTTTTTATTTTAAACTCTGCTTGTTCAGGATCAACAAATTAAATGTTTATTAAGCTATACAGGTAATGAAAGTCAGCAGGAAGAAAAAGACCAGTGCTTCTTAAATTTGGATGCTTCTTCAGATATTGTATACTTCTGGGAGACAGAACAAATAAAATCTTCACTTGACTGCAGAAGACTACAGGAGGGGCACTGGTGGCACCTTGTAGGTGTATTCAGAAGTGTGTGACAATGACAACCGGTTGCAGAGTTTGCTTGGAAGCCTGTGTAATTCCAGGCAGGTGCAGTATCTGCTTCTGGTGTGCTCTAAGGAGCACTCCCTGATGCTGCTGCTGCTGTGGTTGCAAGGTGTGTTTGTGATTTCTGAGACACTTAATATTGTGATAATTAAAGATTTATTTTATCTCATTGCACTGCAGGCAGGCCCTTGTGTACAAAGTGCATCTCTGTTCAGTTGCCTCCACAGACGTTGTGGAGCTGTCTGTGCCTCAGACTTCTCAAACACATGGAACAGGGCTGGTTTTAATAACACATTTCAGTTCCTAAAGGGTCACTTGACAGTGAATAGGTGCGATTCTGAGTTGTCTGTGACATAAGCAGCAATAAGCTGATGGCATCCTAGGCTGCTGGTGTCAGTCCAGGATGCCAGAGTGCCTCTCCAAAATGTTGTGCTGGAATGTTGTCCCTGTTAGAATTGGATATGGCTGGATGGAAGCTTCCCTGGTCTTGTCTGCATGAGATGAAGTCCATATTAGCAGTCAAGTTGAGGACTTGGATGCAAGTGCTACCATCAGATAGTCCCTAGATGCATGTTCCATCATCTCCAACCTCAACCTTATTTTTATGTTATTACAGAAGAATTCAAAACCCATTGCAAATACTTTTTTTCAGCCCTTTATGCCACTGTCTTCCATATGTTCAATCATATTGAGGACAGTGCTTTGATTTTTAGGAAAAGGGCAGGGGAGGTGGAATTTGGAAGCTTCTCTTTTGAAAAATAATCTTTTAGGGTTTTTTTCATTACAGAGTCACAGAATGTCAGGGATTGGAAGGGACCTCAAGAGATCACTTAGTCCAATCCCCCTGCCGGAGCAGTAACACCCAGATCAGGTCACACAGGAAGACATCCAGGCAGGGCTTGAGTGTCTCCATGGAAGGAGACCCAACCCTCTCTCAGATTACCTTTGATTCCTACTCTGTTTGCAAGGATACTTCCACTACCTACAAAAACATGCCTATTTCTTGATACTATTCTTGCTACATTTTCTTGATACCACTCTTCACACTGGAATAAAGAGCTCTGAGCAAAGGCATCAGTGTTGCAGCCTTAGACTCAGCTGGGTTGAGCTGGACCTTGATAAATTCCACTTGGTGAGAGCTGTGATGGGACCACAACTTGCTGATGAATTCAGAGAGTTAGAGGAGGCTTGGCTAGGAAGTAAAATTACTGCACAGAAAGTTGATTCTCTTCAGTATTTTTCTTTATGAGAAAAGGCTGAGTGAGCTGTGTCTCATTAGCTTGAAGGAGACTGAGGAGTGTTTATAAATATGGAAAGGGTGAATAGCCAGGCTCTTCTCAGTGACCCCCAGTGGTGGGGCAGTGGGTGCAAACTGGAACAGAGGTTCCACAGAAATAGGAGAAAAAAACTTTGTCAAGGTGAGGGTGAGAGCACAGTTACACAGGCTGCCCAGAGAGGGTGTGGGGTCTCCCTCTCTGGAGACATTCAAACCCCACATTGATCCCTTGCTGCGTGACCTGTTCTAGGTGTTCCTGCTCTGACAGGGAGATTGGGCTCTGTGATCTCTTGAGATCCTTTCCAATCTTTGAGATTCTGTGATTCTGAGGCAGAACTGAGTGAGAGACTTGGATTTGTAGGATACTTTAATTGCAGTGTTGTGGGAAACTATTATAGAGTGGAAGGGACCTTCAAAGGCCATCTAGTCCTACTCCCTGCAGTGACAGGGAAATCCTGCACTATATCAGGGTGCTCAGAGCCTCATCAAGCCTGGCCTTGAATGTCTCCATCACCTCTCTGGGAGCCTGCTCCAGTGTCTCACCACTATCATGGGGGAGAACTTCTTCCTTGTGTCTCATCTAACCCTGCCCTGCTCTAGTTTCAAACCATTGTCCCTTGTCCTGTGGCTCCATGCCCTGGCAAACAGCCCCTCTCCAGCTTTCCTGTAAGCCCCTTCAGGCACTGGGAGGCTGCTGTGAGTCTGAAACCCTGACACGGGAACTCAGAGAGCAATATGTTTTTATGTCTCTGCATAATAATATTCAATTGCAGTGAGTCATGCATTTGAACTGATGTTTTGAATCTTGGAGTTACTTAATTTGATTTTGTTTTTAATAGAATTTGAACAGAAACTTGACTTTGGCTGCTGCTTACATGAATAATTGAAGCCATTACAGAATGGTTTGAACTGGAAGGGGCCATTAAAAGTTATCTGGTCAAACCCCATTGCAGTGAGCTGAGATGTCTTCAACTAGATCATGTTCCTAAGATCAGTATCCAGGTTGACCTTGAACTGTTTCCAGGGATGGAGGGCTTGCAGCCTCTCTGTGCAACCAGTTCCAGAGTAAAACTAAAATGTCCATTTAATGATTCATGAAAATGTATTAATAGCCTTAATTGATGGAACATTTCATATTTCTTTCTTTGATTCTTTCTGCACTGACCACAAGGATTGAGTTTGAATTTCTCATCGTTCTATGGAAACTTTGTTCTCATTTACAGAGCTGCTGCTTCCATAACCTACTAAGGAAAGAGTATCTGTTCACATTTCAGTGAACAATGGGAAACTTGGATTACAGCAGATGATCACTGCATAGCACAGCAGCTCTGCTGATCTAAGCAAGCAGGGAAATTAAAAAACAGTGACTATTTGGCCGTATGACTTAATTTTTTAAGCCCTCCATAGCTTGTGAACACCACATTTTTCTAGTAGGGCAAGCTGGCTGGCTGTCCTTATATACACACTTCTTCTTTTAATCTTCTTTAATAATACCAACTAGCTTTTATTTTTAGAGTAGCTACACCATGGTAAAATGGAAGGTTGGCCATGTGAAGTCAGGGGCTATTTTTGGTTCTGTTTTTGGCCTCCCATATAAGTCACTTAAGGAAAGAATCTGTTCTGTTGAATTTTGACCTGCTTTGATTCATGTGCCTCTGAGCATAGATGTAATCCTTGGAACTGAAAATATTTTGAAGGTTTGGGATTTTTTTTCTCTTTAGACAAAATGGATTATGCCCATGTCACAAGCTGCATTTGTTTATTATCTGTTTCCAATTTCCACTTACTCCTTGTTCAATGAAGGATGTTGTTTCTTCCTTCTGCAATTCACACAATGTCAGGGACTGGAAGGGACTTCTCAAAGATAATCTAGTCCAATGCCCCTGCCAGAACAGGAACACAAGAAGGCATCCAGGCAGAGTTTGGATGGCTCCAGAGAAGGAGACCCCACACCCTCTCTGGGCAGCCTGAGCCACTGTTCTCTCACCCTCACCCAGACAAAGTTTTTTCTCATAATTCTGTGGAAGCTCCTGTGTTCCAGCTTGCACCCATCGCCCCTTGTCCTGTCATAGTATGTCACTGAGAAGAGCCTGGCTCCATCCTCCTCATATTCACCCTTTCCATATTCATAAACATGAATGAGGTCAGCCCTCAGTCTCCTCAAAGCTAAAGAGACCCAGCTCCCTCAGCCTTTCGTCAGAAGGGAGATGCTCCAATCCCTTCATCTTCTCTGTGTCTCTGCGCTAGACTCTCTCCAGCAGTTCCCTGTCCTTCTTCAACTCAGGGCCCCAGAACTGGACACAATATTCCACGTGGTCTCACCAGGACAAAGTAGAAGGGAAGGAGAACCTCACTTGACCAAATAACCTTATCCCTTCTAATACAGTAATGAGTCTATAATGACTCTTGAAATTGAGAAAAATAATTTTACATCTCACCATTTAATGTAGTAAAATGATTGACTCATGTTGAAGTCACAGATAAATACTGCAGCAAGGATTGTTTGAGGTGTTTTGATAAGTTGTATGGTGTGATTCAAAATGTTTCCAAATTTCCACAATTTTAGTAATTTCCAACCATAATTTTCTGATATCTAAACAGCTGCACATAATCTGAGCAATACTTGAAGCATGATTTTGCAGAAGGAGATCAGTTTTGCTCTGGGGGAAAACTGCTGAATAAACCTTGCCAGAAAGTCCTAGCATTGCAGATGGGAACTCTCTTTGACTTGTGCCTGTTTCTAAATCTTATTTCTCTCCCTGTTATTACCATCTCATCACACTCAAGTGCCGTCTTCTATCACCACATGGATTCATTTTCTGAATTAAACTCAGATTTGTTAAGAAATACATATGCTAAAAAAATGCCCCAAACCTCCCAAAACCAACACTTAAAATTAAAATGAACACATAACACACTTTTGTTTTAATTCTGTCGTCTGTCCCCAATAGCTGTGGTGACCCCAACCAGCCTGTGGATGCAGTCTTTTTGCATTGTCATAACTATGAGGCGTTTCCTGGGCTTGTTGCCAGCCTTCTTCTCTTTACAAGGCAGCAAGAAAAGATTTAACATTTCAGTTTTCTTTCTTATTCTTTAGATTCTCTGGGAGACAGAAGGGTTTGTCTTCCCTTTTTTCAAAGAGTCTTGGTGAAAAGAGGTTCATTTTATTAATGATGACTGTAATAATGTGCCATTGATTAAATAGTCATTTAGGAAGCTGGCCTAGAATAATTATTCTCATTATGGTCTTTGTTTCAGAGTTCTTTTTTTTTTTTCCTTTTTTTTTTCTCTTCAATTGGTTAACAGGCTGCCTTTATCCAAGGCAGGCAAACTCAGTATTTACAAATTTTTAATACCAGAAAATGTATCTTTTTTCTCTGACTGTTTATTGAATTTAATAAACTTGAAAGAAATTACAAAAGACTGGCAGATGCCAAACCTCAGATGGTGAATTAGACAATGCCTTGTAGAACCTCTAGAAATCAGATTTATTATGTACCTTTATTGCAGCATCCAGCAGAGCTGGAGAGGTCCTCAACCATTAGCAAATGGTTTGGCATAGAGTAAATATGTATGATTCCATAGACTGCAGTGGAACTGCTCTCAAGCCTAAAGAAATTAACAGGTATTTGTATTTGTGCCTCAGAAATTAAGAGGTATTTGACCTAATTACAATTATTTTCGCAGAACAATGAAGTTGGTTTTTTGTTTTTTTGGTTTTTTGGTTTTTTTTTTTTGTTCTCCTGATCTGTGCTGAGGCTTCTGGAAATTGGCTGTTGGGGAAGTTACTGTGATGCCTTGCCTAGTGCTCATAACTTAAGGGCAGCAGGAAAATAGGCCCCATCAGGGGACATTCAAGGCCAGGCTTGCTGAGGCTCTGAGCAGCCTGATCTAGTGCAGGATGTCCCTGCTCACTGCAGGGGATTGGACTAGATGGCCTTTGAAGGTCCCTTCCAATCTAATGCATTCAGTGATTCTATAAGGTTGTCCACAGTCTATCGTGGCTGTATGTCCTTAAGCTTTAGGACTCCCCAGCCTATCCTGGAGCTGTTCTGAGCAGATGTGCCCATGGTATTAGAGCTCTTAGTAGAGCTCCTTTGAAGTGCATCAGAGGGCAGTCGCTGGCATATCCTACTTCTTGTTCAGAGAAATTTTAATTTGGGAATTCCTAGAGGGAATCTGTAGTAGGGATGGCATAAGCTAGTGAGGAACAGAGGTTTTCACAAGTGTCAAGTGCTTCTTCTCTGCACCAGCAGGAATCTTATCACTCAACCTGATTTTCCAGATTATTATGTATTTGGTAGGGCAATTTTTAAATTGTTTTTCTTTTGTATAGTATGGGCTTCCATAGTTTCCTGGCTCTTTTTTTCCCCTGCTTGTAAATCACTAAATCTTGGACCTTTTGTCATTTCTACCAAATGAATCGGCTGTTAATTGCAAAAAGAAAACTATTGATGACCGAATTTTTTTTTTTTTGAGGATAGGGGCTCATTGCTTTGACTTCTCTCTGTATTCCAGCTACCCATCTGGCTCTGTTTACTGAAGACATGGCAGGAAATGTGACTCAGTAGATCAGGCTGCCTTAAGCTAATTCTGAACCTTTTTCTTGCCAGTCTTTTTTCAGTCATGAATGATTTTGATAGCGTAGCAAGTATTTAAGAATATTGGTTAAACACATACACCCCTTTTACCTTAAGTCTGATTTTTCTATAAAGGTGCAGAGACCAGGGTTATGTTCCAAAGTAAGAAAATCTGTTTTGAAATCTCAGTACTCAGTAGGAAAGGGTGGGAGTGCCCTTTTCACCTTCCTTTTTGAGTTCCTGAGGCTGCCCAAGGGAAACTCTTCCTTTTGCAAGTTAAATCATAGAACCACAGAGTAGGAAGAAACCTTCCAAGGCCATGTAGTCCACCCCCCTGCAGTGAACAGTGTCATCCTGCACTAGATCAGGTTGCTCACAGAGTCTCAGCAAGCCTGGCCTTGGAGGTCTCCAGGCTTGATGGGGCCTCCACCACCTTTCCAAATGCTCTTGGGCTCAGGAGGTGGGAGGGAAGGGAGAGGGCCCTTCATCTTCTGTCTCTTCCTTGCGTGGTGTGAACATGGGTCTCCTTTGCCACGGTGCTGGTGGTAACCAGTTCCCAGCCTGGCATGGGGATCTGGTAGTGAAATTGAAATGGAAAACGTACAACTGGCCTGTTTCTGCAGCAGTGCTCTCCTTGCAGTTTGCACTTTAGAACTTGCACAATACCTTCTCCTTACTCAGAAATAAAGGTTGGTGTAATGGGCAAAGGGCAAAAGTGTGAGGAGCTGTCCCTATCCAAGAGGAGTAGCATTTCCCAGCAGGAATGTGGAGACTCCTCACACTGCAGGCAGTTGCAGGGAGGCTGTATCTAGTTTTGTTGTGCTGACATTTAGCAAATTATTCACATTGTTTTTCAGCAGTTCATGGGGAAAACCCACAGCAGTTCCTTAGGAATTTCAGCCTCAAATGCCTGTCGCTCCTGCTGAGCTAAGAACATACACAAATCCAGCTGTTACTCTGCATGCCAGTGTTCCTAGTTTTCCTTTTGTCTGGCATGCTGTGTGCTTCCTTTGCAAAATATTTACACCATATCCTGTTCTCTTGAAATGGGTGGATATAAATATTCTTCCCATTGTTAAAATGAATGCAGATAAACTCTCCTGTCTTTTCCCATTTTGATGCTTGGGTTCCATTTTCAGCTGGACATGGAGAAATGTGTCTTCCAGAGAAGCTTTCCCCAGGCACAGGGTGTGTGCCTCTCTGGCCTTAAACTCCACAGTCCTGCTGCTGTTTACTTAAATTGGAGCAGCCAGACTAAATTGAGCAAACTATTTGTCTCAACAGCTCTTGGCTTCTGCTTTTAGGGCGAAGCATATTTGGAGAGCTGGGATAAACACAATTTATCCAGTGAGCTCCTGGCTGTACAGTTTTGATATCTGGTTACAGGACTCTTTAGTGCTAGAGATTTGAGAAGAACTGAGTTCTCTGGGGAAATAAAAAACCCAACATAAATAGTAAGTGTTTGATTTCTTTTAAACATTTCTAAACTAATTGAATATTCCTCAAAGCTATCAAAATTGCTCCATGATCTAAGTATAGATGTTCTTTGCAGAGGAATTGTGTGATTCACAAGTGAGACCACTGTGTACCCACAGCATTGATGATCCCACGCCAATGATTTATTCATTTCAGCTTTCCCTTAATATTTTTTTTTGCACACTAAGTGAACAAAAAGCCTGTTATCATTAATTAATTAATTGCAGAGTTTACATTAATTTCAATTCTGTAAGAATTTATGACTGTTTATTTCAGCATCTAATTGCACCTTGGGACTGGCTGTTTTGACTTTATTACCATAAAGGCCTAGAAAAATAACCATTAGACTGTACTTCTAGGAAAACAGAAGATTTCCATGATCTTCCTTTTGAAAAATTGCCCTGCAAACAACAAAAGGATGATTCTGGATGCACTTATATCCCTGTATGTCCTAGAACCTGACATAAGACCATTTGTTCTCTTCCCTCTCAGACAGAACTGCAAGTGGGCACAGAAGGAAGTTTGTAATTCTTTTTTTCTTTAACAGGAAATACCTGTTAGTAAAAGGAGATTTATCTTTTATTAACAGGACATCAGTACATGGAAACTATATGCCTCAGAGCATAAAAAGATAAATTTGTAGGTAGACATTTCCATAAGCAATTAATGTGAGAATACAAAAGCTTTGACACTTGAATATTATTTATAGCAGACCTTGTTGAAGTTATCAGCATGTGAGTGTAGTTGTAGGCAAAAATACAAGTGTTAACTATAAGCAGTGATTTTTGAGGTGAGGGGCATACATTTTACATTTTTGATCTTGAAGTTTCCAGCATTACTGTGAGAGCTGAAGTACTTGAAAACTGGAGTGTTGATGTCATCACAAAAGAACATTCTGGTATCTCCATGAGAAAGAATACAGTTATTCATTGTTGCTGAAACAATTGAAGATTTAGGATCTGGAAGTTTTCCCTTTGTTTATTTTGCTCTCTGTATGTTTTGCCACAAAGGTGACGTGCTTGCAGGACTTCTTTGGAGACGACGATGTCTTCATTGCCTGTGGGCCTGAGAAGTACCGCTATGCGCAGGATGACTTTGTGTTGGACCACAGTGGTAAGACTACATCCTAAACCCACTGAAACAGCCAACTTCAGGGAGAATTTAGTGATATACAAGTGATAGTGAATGTCAGTAATCTATTATCTCAGCCTTTTTGGAAACAACAGACATTTCTCATCTCAAAAACTCTTTATCTGCTTTGTTTTGTAGAATGCCGTGTCATGAAGTCCTCTTATTCCAGGTCATCTGGCCTGAGGTACACTGCATCCAAAAGTCCAGGACCTTCACGTCGAAGCAAATCACCTGCTTCAGGTACTACTTCTAGGAAAGAGCTAAATATGGGAAATAGTTAGAACAAAATATTTCAAGTTAGAATTTGTGTAATGGGCGAAAAAACTGTTGGCTCTGAAGCACAAAGCCTGTGCCATGTTTCCTGAGGGAAAATATGTTTCTTTTCAGTTTGCCTTGTAGATTTAACATCAATTAATAACAAGTTTTGCATTTACTTTTGAATCATGAGAAGAAACATTTCAGTTTGTGATCACTGGAATAATTTCTGCTAATTGTGCACTTGGGATATGTTTTCAGCATGGCAGTTGAATTTCTTGAAGATTGTTAACCCCATCATGGTTATGTGGTTAAATTTGTATCCAGTAAACCCTTAAGTGTCTTGAATTTGAAAGGTATCTCCTATATATAAGCTGAATATTGTTGTAAATACTGTGCTTTACTGGTTCAGGATATTCTAGGACATGTTCTGGTATGTTTATTGCTCATTAATATAGAAATATTTTTTCTTGTGCTTCTTGTAATTTCAAAAAAAGATTCACGTTGTGTTTTTGCCACTGTTTTGGTTGAACACCTTATGTTCCAACAACTGAATCTCTTATGCAACTAAATAGAAGGGAGAAAATCTGTGGGTTTTCCCCATTTTTTACCTCTGCATTTAATTTCTAAATACATTAAATCAATTTATTTCTCTCAGACCTGGAGAAGCAGACTTGAAATCAAACCATTGAATATATAAATGCATGATACTTTATTTTGAATGTAAATATATATGTAAGCTCTCTTGCCTGTGTTCAAAAATGCAACGTGTTCCCTATTTTAATTTCCATATCAATACTTGCTTTGCTTAATTGATGCTGGTTAAAGTGATTTTATGTCTTTGGGTTCTTTCTTAGTGGAATATTGATCACCTGTTTATGAAGGTTGAATATTGAACCAAAAAGATTTAAAGAATGATCACAGTAGTAACAAAGAAAAATGTAGCACTAGGGATGAGTTTCACAACTAGTCCACATTTCATGCAGCCCCGTCAACTCCAGTGAGACAGCAAGGGAAATCCATCACCAGGGAATTCTGTGTAAAGCATTTAGAAATCAGCACTGTTGTTGCTTTACTTTTTTCTACTTGGACACCCTTTGATTAAGTTCATTTGAAAAATTTACTTGAAGTGTCTGGTATTTATCCTTCTATTTATGTGCCACTTTTTCTCATGTGATCTTGACTTATCTTTACTCTTCTTCCTTTCATGCATGTTCAGAGCTGTTTAATAACTTCTTTCCTTCGTGTCTTTTTCCTTTGTGTCAAATATATGAGTACAGTAAAGAGGGGTGGCCACTACTCCAGTGCTTATTCTTCAGGAAAATCCCCAGGTGAGCCATTACTATTATGGCTGTGTATCACAAGTGTGTCACCTCCCTCTCCATTTACCTGTCTTCTTTTTGTTGTATTTGTGAATATTTTCAAGCTCAAACAGATGCTTTGTGTTCAGCAAAGCAGAAAGTTGATGGGTATAGTTCTTTTATTGAAGTAGATCGTTCAATGGGGGGGACCTCACTCATAGTAGCTTATCAATACCTGAAGGGGGCCTACAGAAAGGCATGGGTAGGACTTGTTAATAGGATATGATAGAAGTACTAGGTATAACAAATGTAAATTGGAAAAAGGGAGATTCAGGCTAGATGTAAGAAAGAAATTCTTTACTGTGAGGGTGGTGAAACACTGAAACAGGTTGCCCAGAGAGGTTGTGGATGCCCCCTCTCTGGAGGTGTTTAAGGCCAGGCTGGACAAGGCCCTGAGCAACCTGATCTAGTGGGAGGTGTCCTTGCCCATAGCAGAGATGTTGGAACTAAATGTTCTTTAAGATCCCTTCCAACCCAAACTATTCTGATTCTATGCTTTACAGCTGTTGGGCAGCTGCCAATGGTGGCAAATTTAAATTTGTAAAGGTATAATTTAACTACAAGTAAGGGATCAATATAGTGTATATGTTCGTAATCATAATACAAAATTTCAGCCAGCTCAAAAAGACAGAGTTGCTGAAAAAAGCAGTCATGTCATAGTTTTGCATTTTATTTGCTTTCCTTTGTTTTCTTGTGCTATTTCAGCCTAAGTTCTAAAACACTGAGAAACCTCTTTGGACCTTCAAGTCAGAGTTTCTCTAAAACAAGAAACACACATTTTGATTAGTAAATAAGTTGAGACTTTGGCCACAGTGGAATTTAAAAGATATCCATAGGATTCACATGCTAAAGAATTGTAGCCTAGTGGGTACTGCTTAAAGAGTGACAGAGAAGAATTTTTTTCCTCTTTTGTGGTATACGTGTTGAAATAAAGCCCAACAGGACTCACACGTAGAAAACAGATAAGGAAGGTAAGTTTTGTATATACATGAAATAACCAGCAAATCAATAGCAGCAGACAGGTTTGTGCCAGAAACTGTTATGGAAATTAATGGGATCTTGATCCCACATCCACATGAGTTTTGGGGGTTCTGTCATGTGGCACACATGTGTATAATTTATTCCTAAATGCTTAGGAGTCTGATTTGGTCTTCATATGCAGACTTGAGTGATGTTATATTTAAAACAAGCAAGGGGTTTTGATTTCTATTCATCTTTTCTTCCACTTGTTTGCTTTTTATTGCTTTGGCCAGTAAATGGAACCCCAAGCAGTCAGTTATCCACCCCAAAATCAACAAAGTCCTCCAGTTCTTCACCAACAAGCCCAGGCAGCTTTCGTGGACTCAAGGTAGGTGCAAATACCATCAAAACCCCTGTAATGTGTTATTTGTTGAATGATAAATTACAGTGTTGCTGAAGGAGAAGAAATAGAGTTATAGTTCTATAGGGTAGCTTTGTTAGTATGATTTTTGAGTTGAAGAAGGGATCTCAAGTATAGGATGTTTGTATTTTGACTTTGAGTGATGCTGGCTTGAATACTCCAATTTCCTCTCCCATTTTTCTCTTGTTTTGTGGACTGCAGCAACCCGCTAGCCTTTATAAATTGAAAATTCTCTTTTGGGTACCTTCTGGTCTTTTGTAGAATTTCATTTGAAGCACTCCTTCTTCATCCATGGCTCACTATTTCCCCCTTAATTCACTCTCCTGCCTGAAATTGTGTGAGGGGTTTGTTTGGGAACAGCCTGGTATCGGGCACATTTTTCTCCATGTTGAACCAAGACCATTTACTTCCTCTCCCACTTAAAAACTGGTAACATTTACAGTTTTTAAAGGCTGCTTAGTAAAATAAAATGAGCAGTCTGGAGCACAGTTGAGCATCTTACTGCTAAATTAGTGCAGCTGTCCTTTCAAGGAGAATTTTCTTACAATTGCAGCCTTTCTGGAAGTAAAGTGGATGGTTTGCACTGATTTATTCCAGTCAATAACTCCCACTGGTGAACACAACGGTTGTGAACAGGCTACGTAATTCTGTGAAAAACTGTTTTCTCAATCAAGGGACTGGCTAAAGGACGTGATTTGAATAGTATTTACATTTGGGTTTTGACATGCTAATCCTTACCAGCCTTTGTCTGCTTTGCACTGGTTTCTGCCAGGCTTCCGTGATAATTCGGTGCAAGGATTTTGTTTTATTTCCATTATTCTAAAGTGATTTTAGTTGTTTGATTCAGCGAGGCAATTTAGTGTTGATCTCTGCTGATGTTGCTAAACTTGCCTTTTTTCAAAGTGACATGGCTTGGCCTTTCCCCTGCAAACCCTTTTCAAGGCCACTAATAAGTATGGCACTGAAAATAAGTACTTAAAATCTGACTGGATGGCTCTGCTGTAGAACTTGGAGCAGGAGACACCAAAAGCCTTGGATTTCAGACTTTGATCTGATCTGCTCTATATTTGACAAATGCTCTCTTACCTGCCTTTAATGAAATTAAAAGTTTAGACACTAGATAATTTGGTTTGGTTTTTTTCCCCCATGCTGTTCTGTTTGCTTTTAGCCAATTAATGCTCCATTAAGATGGTTAATTCTGATAGTAACAAGCAATTTTAATATAGTGGACATATCCTCTTTCCTCTTCCCTGACAATTTCACTGAAGTAGGCTGTTGTATTTATTTTATTTTGGAAAATAATTGCTGCTGGATGCTAATAGGTTTTTGGGTCAAATAATTCATCCCTATATGAACAAAGAAAGTAGCAATGAATCATCTTGGACCTGATGTGTTGCTTAGTGGTGTGAACTTCTGGTTTCATCCCATTAGGGTGCATCTGTTCAGTAGGAGGATCCCAGACTAAAGATAGGGAAAGTTATATGGGGAATCTCAGGATGAATCCCAAAAGGATCAAGTGCACTGTGTGGTTGTCTTTGGTTCTTGATTATGTTTGAGTAGTAATGACTGCTTTGGTGAAGTATCAACATAAACTAGTAACAGGGTGACATGATGTTATGCAAAACCAGATGCTTTTAAGAAAGCGATTATTATTTTTGTAGGGTTGATCTTGGCCAGCCAGTTGAGGAAAACAGAAGGAAAACAGGGACCATTTTCATTATTTTGAGATTCCTGCTTTTCCCTGGAGTTAAAGGATTCCTTGTTTTTGAGACTGTTTTGCTGCACAGAGAAGTTGTTTGGCTTTCTGGGCTTGTACAGAGAAGGTGCCATGACTACAGCTGAATGGAAATCTCCTCATAAGCACCATGACAGCCAGTGAAAGAAGAAAGCAAATTTCTGAGTTTTCTGCCTTTGGAAATACAATATTTTGGCTGGATTGTTTAGTTGAAACTATACATGTTTATTTTTGTAGAGCAACACTTAATAATTTGCTTTGTATGAGCTTGAGGCAGCAGGAGAGTGGGAACAAATCAGGGGTGATGTTTCTATTCTTGTAAAAAGGAGATGATCAGAGCAGCTGCACATGAACATGTTTTTTAAAACCGTGATGTTTGGAATACCAGACCAAAATAAAATACTTGAACAGAAACCAGCCAAGCTGTTTAAAGTCTGAAGATCAGCGAAGTGCTTAAATGATAAGACAAATTATCAGGGCAGCAAAGCTGGAAAGGACACTGATTGCAACAGCATTTTTTTTTCCTCAGTCTCAGGCAAAGTCTCACATCATATTCTTCAAAATAAGCTTTTCTTTTAAAGTGAGCTCTCTTCAGTCCCAAGGATTTCTTGGGTGTTAGGCGGAGAGAAATTCAATGAAGTATGACAAGTGTAGTGACTTACATATGGGCAAGAACAACCCCATGTATCAGTGTAAGTTGGGGACCGACCTTTTAGAGACCAGTGTAGTGGAAAGGGATCTGGGGGTCCTGGTGATGACCATGAACCAGCAAGGTGCCCTTGTAGCTAAGAAGGCCAAAAGCACCCAGGGGTGTGTTAGGAGGGGTGTGGTCATTAGGTGGAGTGAGTTTTCTCCTTCTCCTCTGCTCTGCCCTGGTGAGACCACCTGGAATTAATATTCCAGTCCAGTGCTGAGGCCCTCAGTTGAAGAAGGACAGGGAACTGCTCTAGAGAGTCCAGCACAGAGCCACAGAGATGATGAAGGGATTGGAGCATCTCCCTTCTGAGGAAAGGTTGAGGGAACTGGGTCTCTTTGGCTTTGAGGAGACTGAGGGGTGGACTCATTCATGTTTATAAATATGGAAAAGGTGAGCATCAGGAGGATGAATCCAGGCTCTTCTCAGTGACATTTAATGATAGGACAAGGGGCAATGGGTGCAAGACTGAACAGAGGAGGTTCCACAAATATAGGAAAAAAGCCTTGTCTGGGTGAGCGTGAGAGAAAAGTGGCACAGGCTGCCCAGAGAGGGTGTGGGGTCTCCTTCTCTGGAGACATTCAAGCCCTGCCTGGACATGTTCCTATGTGACCTGATCTGGGTGTTCCTGCTCTGGCAGGGGGATTGGACTCAATGATCTCTCCAGGTCCTTTCCAATCTCTTACATTCTGTGATTCTGTGATATCCAGAGCTTTATAAGCAGATGTGGTCATTGCAGGAAACACTCCTTGTGAATATCTTATCTTTAAAGTGAAGAACTTGCTCTCTTGAATGCAGAGTGTCCATGTCCTACTAATTGTTTAGCGCATACAGCGCACCAGTTTGCTGTCCAACATCCCAGTCTTGCAGAAGAGTTTTAAAAAAAATTCACTGGTGTCTGAGATTGTATCATAGTAATGGATATAGGTTATGGCTGAAGAACAATGAATGCTCCCACATCCAAAACAAATGCCTTTATTCTACTAAGTGACAAATCTGGATACCTCACACTCAGTTGCATGCTATTCTGTGTTCTTATTAAAATGATTTATTTTTAACATCACAATTTTAGCCACCAACCCAACCATTTGCCAGGGTGTAGAGCAATAGGATGAGGGACAATGGTTTGAAACTAGAGCAGGGCAGGGTTAGATGAGACATCAGGAAGAAGTTCTTGCACATGAGGAGTTCTTGAGAATGAGGAGTCACTGGAAAAGGTTGTCAGAGAGGTGGTGGAGGCCCCATCAAGCCTGGAGACCTCTGAGGCCAGGCTTGCTGAGACTCTGAGCAACCTGATCTAGTGCAGGATGACACTGCTCACTGCAGTGGGTTGGAAGGTCCTTTCCAACTCTATAGTTTGATGATTTCCCTTTATAGGAGCCTTATTTCCATGCGAAGATTTAGATAGAAAAGTAAGCAAGGATGAATATGAAGTGACCACTCTGTACAGTACCCTTTTGTGAGGAATTGTACTGAGTTTTTAACTTCTCTATTCATTTTTTCCATAGAGATCAAAACAAGGAATAATGGTGATAAGTGCCTAAAGTGGCATAGGAGAACTAACCCAGAAGAGATCTTTTGCTGTTCTGTAGGTGTCAAAAAGGTTTAAGCTTTATCTGTGGTTTGAAGTGTGCATTTATATATACCTGAATATGCAGTGATGTCAGAGGTGCTCAAACTCTCATCTCTTCCGTTACATCTGTTACTACCAACACTTGCTTCATATAACAAAAATCACCCTGAGAGTAGATTAGAGAAGGATATTTAGGAAAGTGCTGTCTCATCTTGAAATTAAGTACCACAAAGCCTTGTCATCTTTTTAAAAAGAAAATAAAACTGCTCAAGTAATGATGCTTTTGCAGTTGAGACCCTTCTTAGGACACCAATTATGCTAAATGACATCATGATTGACTTTTTAGATTGACTGACCAAATGACCAAAGTGAAAGGGCAATAAAACCTGATCTGGCATATAACTTAAGCACTTGCTTAACTTTAAGCTTAAGAGCAGTCCCTTTTACTTCAAGTCCATTACTTAATGGACTGAAAGTTAAAACATGTGCTTAAGTGATTTGAAGGATAAATGTTTATCTTCATGAAGGTTTTAGTCCCTTCAGTGTTGCACACATGTGCTCCTGTTTGCAGTTACATTGGAAGAATATTTACATCCAACTTAGTGAATTCTTTACCTCCTGACTTTGTTGAACTTAGGGTTCAGCATCTTTCTTGCTTGTTCAGTGGATAATAAGAGCTGGTTAATTTGGACAGGTAGGAAAACAGGGTCCATTCCCCTTTGTGATCAGTTTGATTAATGATTTACTCAGTGTGATGCCATTGAAAACCTCTTCAGAAAAAGGGAGAATCTTCACATGTGGTTCTTTGGTGTCACCAGAGCAGTGCAGCAAAATGTATGACATTTTCATAGAATCATAGAATGGTTTGGGTTGCAAGGGACCTTAAAGATCATCTAGTTCCAACCCCCTTCCATAGGCAGGGACACCTGCCATTAGTCCAGGTCACTCAGTGCCTCATCCAGCCTGGCCTCAAACACTTCCAAGGAGTGGGCATCCACAACCTCCCTGGGTAACCTGTTCTAGGTTTTCACCACCTTCACAGTAAAGACCTCCTTTCTTATATACATATTTCTTATATTGTTGGTATTTCTATTGTACACAGTATGGACAGGGTGGGCTGGTTTTGCTGCTGAGGAACTGAGACTCAGTCTCACAGCACCCAAATTACAGTCAATCTCTGTTGCAGAATGAGTTCAGCCTCATGTCTAGATTCAAATTAGTGGCCAAATGAAGTTTAAACCTGCTATTTCAGATTCTGATCTAGCGACTTGGATGCTGCATTAGATTTATTTCCTTTTTGTGTTCCTTTTAGGTTTTTTGTTTTTCCCTGGTTGCTGTTTGCTTCCTTCTCGTAAATGCTGTGTTTAGAAGGAATGTGCCCAGTCATGCTCTGACCCCATTACTAGGATGAAGGAAGTTGGAAATGCTAGATAGTCCTGTGTACTGTCACTCAGTGATAACCCAAAATAGATTACTAATATTTTTGACTGATAACTAAGACTTGGCAGTGTTATCTCTGCTCTGTGCTTGAAAAAAAAGCAACGGGCTAGTAAAGAGTCTGAGTCGTGATTTTTCACAAACATCATTTAACCGAAATGTCCTTGTTCCTGATCCTTGTTAAATGAAGAGATAACTCGGAAAGACAGCAGCATTAACAATCGCCTGGTTTTGAGTTACTAGCTGGGAGCAGAGTAGCAGCTGACTGTTTGACACTGCTTCTGTGCCAAACCCCAGTAAACATCATCATTTCAGAGGCTCTGCAAAATGTGCTTCTCCTTCCTGTACCTTTAGCTGCTTTGGCAGCTTAGCTGCCACTAGAAACTTAAGCGTTCATTAGCATTTTATGAGCCTTTAGACAATATCCCTGTCTGTCAGTTCAGTTCTTTCCCTGACAATAGGGTTAATGATTTAAAATATTCAGCAGCGTGACCAGACAATGTCAGCTGAAACCTAAAATGCTGCATTTGCATTCCGGGTGTGATGCAAAGCCATTTCAACAGTCCCTGAGCTTAGGGCAGAGAAGCACTTTAATCCTTCATATAGTGACTGCTGAGAATTACAGTAATAGCCCATGAAGAAAACAAGATGCAAAATTTCTGAAACAGCTAGAAATGTTACTGAGAGCAGAGGGAATGATCTTAATACATTTTAATTTCATAGAGTACCCCCTCTCTGCTCATAAGATAAGCAGAGGGAGAGCTTATGAAAGTGTTGCATGGTACACATCCCATATATTTTCCTGTTTATGATGTTGATTTTTATGTCTCCATCCTTTGTTAAAATAAAAATTGATTGTTGTATGTGTCCCTGGGCAATGTGACAAGATGACTTCAAGTAGAGTTACCAAGATTCAGATACCTGTTAGAGAGCAGTGTAGGGGAAAGTGACCTGGGGATCCTGGTGGACAGCAGGGTGACCATGAGACAGCAATGTGGCAAGAAGGCCAAAGGCATCCAGGGGGGTATTAGAGGGGATGTGGTCAGTAGGTGGAAAGAGGTTCTCTTCCCCCTCTGCTCTGCCCTGGTGAGACCATATCTGGAATATTGTGTCCAGTTCTGGGACCCTGAGTTGAAGAAGGACAGGGAACTGCTCTAGAGAGTCCAGCACAGAGTCACAGCAATGATGAAGGGATTGGAGCATCTCACTTCTGAGGAAAGGCTGAGGGAGCTGGGTCTCTTTAGCTTGGAAAAGGTGAGCATCAGGAGGATGGAGCCAGGCTCTTTTCAGTGACCTCCAATGATAGGACACAAGATAGTAGATGCAGGCTGGAACAGAGGAGATTCCACAGAAATACAAGAAAAAACTTTGTCTGGGTGAGGGTGAGAGAACAGTGGCACAGACTGCCCAGAGAGGGTGTGGGGTCTCCTTCTCTGGAGACATTCGAGCCCTGCCTGGACACCCTCCTGTGTGACCTGATCTGGGTGTTCCTGCTCTGGCAGGGAGATTGGGCTCTATGATCTCTTGAGGTCCCTTCCAATCCCTGGCATTCTGTGATGGAGAACCACTGAAGCTGTTAGTGCAATAGTTTTCTTCATCACTCACCTTTCAGAATTACTTAGGTTTTGATTTTTTACACAGTGTCAAAGTTACTAAAACTGGATCTAGTTCTGGATTCATATGAGACATCTAAGTTGAAACACTTGTAGATGTCATAAATCTTCAGTCTTCACATCCCTAATCATCTAAAATACAGACTGCTAGATTCTCAAGCAAACCTGTCACAGATGAGCCCAGCCACCTATGCTGAAATTACACAGAATGAAATTAAATGAAATAAAATGAAATAAAATGAAATGAACTTTTTTAGATAAAAGTCAGCAGAGCCATTAAGCAAGATGGAGCTTGGTGCATCTGGAAGGAATTTTCTTTGCAGTTTATGGAAATCTCTTCAACCTCTTACTTAAGCAAGAGTATTAGGGCTGAATCTTAAATTGGTACAGATGATAATGACTCTGATGATGAACTCTGAGATAGTAAGACTAAAAACAAGCTGGGAGTAGAAGAGTATTTATAATCAGTGTTTTTAGTGTGGAGTTTTTGTAAATTTGAGGTTTTTTTCTGGCTCCTCCTTGTGATTGCTGTACCATTGGAAATAATAATAAGTTTTTATGTAATTCCCTAGATCTCTCCCCATGGTGGATCTTCTACCAATGTGAATGGTGTACCTGAATCACTCCGTTGCCAGAGCCCTGAAGGTAGGATACCAATAGTTGATGACAATCCTTGAAAAAATTTTGATGCAGTTGGCATTGTTTTAGTACTTTTAGATTGTTTCCGATGATTCCAAATAATTTTCTTTTCTGAGATATTTGATACTTTATGTCGAGAGCCTGAACTTTGAAAAAATGTCACATTTTTTACATCAGGGTGGTAAAGCTGGGAAATAAATTTTGTTCCATTTTATGATCAAGAGGCAGCATTAATAGAGGACTTTGCTTTTCATTAGTCACTATTAGGAATTTGGGTGGTTTGGATCTGCACCAGAACTGATGTCTGTGTTTACATTGAGAGTGGGAGCCCTCCTCAAAACAGCAGATTTTGGAACCACTGGCCCATCTGAGCTAAAATTAACCCTTCATTCTTTATCTCTTTGAAGCAATACTATTTTAAAAATTAATTTGAAATTTCATTTTAGAGTTTTTAGTTTCTCAATTTATAAACACTAAAAGAAGCACTTGAAAATTATTTACCTTTTGGATGTTTCAGCAGCAGTAAGGGAGCTTGGAGGAATTCAGCCAATGAAAGTTGGTGCTTTTCTATCATAGAATCATAGAATAGTTTGGCTTGGAAGAGAACTTAAAGATCATCTAGTTCCAATGCCCCTGCCATGAGCAGGGACACCTCCCACCAGATGGCCTTAAGCACCTCCAGAGAGGGAGCATCCACAACCTTGCTGGGCATTGTAGGTGAATTTTATTTGCATTTTTGCTTTGAGTATGTAAAAAGATCCTACAAAAAGAAGTATTTTGAGTTCAAAAAATATTTAGACTTAGGACTTCTGACTCCATTGGTTACCTTTAGAATATGTCCACACAAAAACATAGCCATATTTGATTGGTGTGTTTGAAGGTCAAACAATTATGATTAGTCTTATCTTTTTCTTCCTTATGTTTGGGATGAAAACGTGGGAATAAGCTGTGAGGAAAACAGCTTACTTCTAAGGGATTTTTTTTGCAATTGTGACTTTTCTGTTTCTGTGGAGCCCACTGGGGATACATTACATCCTGCTGATGCTTCATCATGCCTTATTGACCTTGCTTTTTTGCAGGTGTGAATGGAAACAAGTGCTCAGAGTCACCCACCATCCTTGAGAAGTATAAAGTGGGGAAGGTGATCGGTGATGGCAATTTTGCTGTTGTGAAGGAGTGTGTAGAACGGTGAGCGAGGCAAATGTTCACTTCTGCTATCTGTTTTACTGAATAAGCCCTATGTATCAGCATCATTTCAGATAAAATGTGATGAGCTGGAAGATATGCCTACACTTAGATAAAACTGAATTTAGAGAAGCACACAGACCTTCCTTTCCTCCAGAGAGATGGAGAGAGACTTTTTGCAAAGATGTGGAGCAATAGGACAAGGGGGAACACTTTTAAACTGAAAGAGGGGAGATTTATATTAGATATTAGGAAGAAATTATTTACTGTAAGAGTGGTGAGACACTGGAACAGGTTGTCCAGAGAAGCTGGGGATGCCTCGTCCCTGGAGAAGTTCAAGGCCAGGCTGGATGGGGCTTGGAGCAACTTGAGCTGGTGGGATGTGTCCCTACCCATGGCAGGGGGGTTGGAAACAGATCATCTTTGAGGTCCCTTCCTGCCCAAAAACTTGTATGATTCCAGCAAAGAAAAACATGGATTTTTATCCCCAAAAAAATAAAGGGAGCTATCACTTTCTGGTGGAGAGGTTCCTAAGGAAACTCAACAGGATCTTCAGGAAATCCTCTCTCACAACAGACCATTGTGGGAAAGGGAGCTATCACCTTCTGGTGGAGAGGTTCCTAAGGAAACTCAACAGGATCTTCAGGAAACCCTCTCCCACAACAGACCATTGTGGATGGGAGGAAATTCATGTGACATCTAAACAGTCTTTGAGATGCCTCCCTTCTGCCTCAGCAGTTCTGCTGCTCTAGTGTCCCCACTGCCTTTTGCTGAAATGATTTTTCACAGCTTTCAGTAAGCTGGGGGCAAAGTATTCTTAAAGGCAAGCACTCAATGGCTATTAGTCTGTGCTACTGACTCCCTTCTGCTGATTTCTTCTGTGAGGTAGTGCTGTGAGTAGCCAGAGACTCTTCAAATTCACTATTCCAGGCTGAAATATGTGCCTGATGGGGCAGACAGAGTACTTTTACAGACCTGTGCTGTGTTACTGCTCTCCCTCTGCAAACTGTGTCACACTTTGCTGCTAGTGCAAACATAACTGATGATTTGCCTGACACCTTCTCAGTGTATTTTTGAGAACCACCTTCTGCTGTCTTCATCACACTGAGAGGTACGATGTTCAGCTTCTGAAATATTACAGGGAATTTCCTCCTTGCACAAAAATTCTGGGCAAATTCCGTAAATGTCCATAAAAACCGCATAAGTCACAGAAACAATTTGCATTCTTGGATCCTCTGTTTCAATGAGAAGAAAGACAATAAGGAGCAGAGACATCTCATTTCGGTCTAAGCAAATCAACCACTCCAGCACTAACTCTAAGGGCTGTAACGTGGGACCTCTCCCTCACATAAGGTGGGGCACCTCCACCTCACCCATCCTGCCTGTCCCTCTTGAGCATCCTAGGTTAGAAGGGACCTTTCAGATCAGAAAGTTCAACCATCAACCTTCCAATTACTAAAATTCTTTTGAAAAGCAAAATTAACTTGTATTCAATCCAGTCTTTATATTTACTGAAGCATCATTGAATGGTTCCACATCTGAATATTGTGTTCAGTTGTGGGGCCCTCAGTTGAAGAAGGACAGGGAACTGCTGGAGAGAGTCCAGCGTGGAGCCACAGAGATGATGAAGGGATTGGAGCATCTCACCTCTGAGGAAAAGCTGAGGGAGCTGGGTCTCTTGGAGCTTGGAGAAGAGGAGACTGAGGGGGAACCTCATTTGTCTTTATAAAGATGTAAAGGGAGTGTCAGGAGGGTGGAGCCAGGCTCTTCTCAGTAACCTCCAATAATAGGACTCAGGGCAATGGGTGCAAGCTGTAACAGAGGAGAAAAAACTTTGTCTGGATGAGGGTGAGAGAGCAGTGTCATAGGCTGCCCAGTGAGGGTGTGGGGTCTCCCTCTCTGGAGGCATTCAAATCCCACATGGATCCCTTCCTGTGTGACCTGTTCTGGGTGTTCCTGTTCTGGCAGGGAAATTGGGCTCTGTGATCTCTTGAGATCCTTTCCAATCTTTGAGATTCTGTGATTCTAAGGCAGAACTGCTCTGGCAGGGGGATGATGTCTCCAGGTCCCTTCCAATCCCTGACATTCTGTGATTTTTTGCAAAATAAATAGACAACCATGGTTGCTAACAATAACAATGAGATAGGAAATGCCAGCTATAAATGCTTGTCTTTAATTCATATGAATGATTATACTTTATTTCTAATAGTATTATGCTTATAAGCTTTAGTTGTAAAGCTGAGATCCTATGTACCAGCTGTTCTACAGAAAAGAATGAAGTGAACTCTTTTGAAAAGGATGCCTTTATGCTTGTACATAAAGACATGAGGCAGCAGATGGATGCTGACACTCAGGCAGAAGAGCACCAGTCACCTGCCAGACAGTGCTGGTGTGAGGTATCAGCACACAGATCCCATGGGTGATATACAAGGGATGTTTTTTTAGGTGCTGTAGTAAAGGATATTCACAGAAGCCATTTGCAGTTGGCTGATGTTGAATAAGTGAATTTTAATTCCACTTTCTACTTAGCGTAATTATGGAAGGTTTACGGAGTGGATTTTGCTGGTCAGTCATTCACAGGCTTTCACATAATCTGCCTAAATTAGTGTGATGCTTAAATTGTGGTTCTGAGTTGCACCCTGTGTTCACAGGAGATTTTATACCATGTGTGTAATACAAGAGGGATGGCATTTCACAGGGACAATCGAGATAACACTTCTATCTGCAGACCAGATCAGGTTGTAACTATGACAACCTCTCTGAGACAGCTGCACTTGCCAGGCAGAGATTCTCCTCTGCATTTTTTCACTAATGAAGAAATTGAATCACAGAATGTTAGGGATTGGAAGGGACCTCGCGAGATCATCGAGTCAAATCCCCCTGCCAGAGCAGGAACACTCAGATCAGGTCACACAGGAAGGTATCCAGGAGGGGTTTGAATGTCTCCAGAGAAGGAGATCCCACACCCTCTCTGACACTGTTCTCTCACCCTCACCCTGGCAAAGTTTTTTTTCATCTTTCTGTGGAACAGAAAGAGAGAGAGGGAGCCACAAGGATGAATCAAGGGCTGGAGCCCCTCTGCTGTGAGGACAGGCTGAGAGAGCTGGGGCTGTTGAGGCTGGAGAAGAGAAGGCTGCACCTGGGGAGACTTGACAGCAGCCTCCCAGTGCCTGAAGGGGCTACAGGAAAGCTGGGGAGGAGCTGATTTCCAGGGCATGGAGCCACAGGACAAGAGGCAGTGGTTTGAAACTAGAGTAGGGCAGGGTTAGATGAGACATCAGAAAGAAGTTCTTCCCCATGGGGTTAGTGAGACACTGGTCCAGGCTGCCCAGAGAGGAGGTGGTGGAGACATTCAAGGCCAGGTTTGCTGAGGCTCTGAGCAGCCTGATTTAGTGCAGGATGTCCCTGTTCACTGCAGGGGGTAGGACTAGATGGCCCTTGAAGGTCCCTTCCATTATGACACATTCTGTGGCTCTAAACAAGAAAGCAGAACCAAAATCAAGTCTGTTCTGTGAAACTTCTACTAGCACCCTCCATTGGCCACTGTTCCAGTAAGGCATGTTCTTACAGATAATGCCACAATTTGTTGACTAGTTTCTAAGTAACAGTTCTCATCTTTTTTTTTCTTGTTTAGGTCCACAGGAAAGGAGTTTGCTCTGAAGATCATAGACAAGGCTAAATGCTGTGGAAAGGTAGAGTACAACAATTTGCATATGTAAGAAAAACAGGCCATTTAGCAGCCTCTCGTTAGCCAGAAACAGTTGGATGTATTTAGGCTTTCTGATTGTTTTCAACAAGTCTGTTTAAAAGGATGGTAACACATTCAATAAAAAAGTAATAAAGGATGTGTCAGTCTAGTAAGTAATAGAGTAAAAACCAAAATGTTGTCTGTTTTGCTGGATTAACAAAGAAAATGCCAACATGTGTCCAAATACAATAGACTTTCATCTGTAAAAATAGAGGGACAATTTGCAACTATTTGCATGTTTATGTAATTCCCTTCCTTCTCTGCCTATTATTTTTTATCCTTTTTTATGGCTGTACATGCTCCTTTTATATGCAGGATATGAATTTGGGAAAAAAAAACCCTCAGGAACCATTTCTGTTTATGTAGTTTCACCATTGTGTAATAGCAAAGTTCTCTTCTGTTAACAGAAGAGTTCTTAAGGAACTCTTTTCTTTTTAATTCAAGCTCAAGACAAGAGAGAAAGTTCAGAATTGTCCCTCCAGCTGAACAACATGTTACATGTTGCCCAGAGAGGTTGTGGATGCCCTCTCTCTGGAGGTGTTTAAGGCCAGTCTGGACAAGGCACTGAGCAACCTGTAGTGGGAGGTGTCCCTGCCTGTGACAGGGGGGTTGGAACTAGATGATCTTTAAGGTCCATTCCAACCCAAACTATTCTGTGATTCCATGATTGAAGCCATTATCTCAGAGAGTCAGACCTGTCCTTCACCTCCCTCCCAGGCGCAGAGGTTGTAAAATGAAAAAACAACCCAAACCTACAGCCAAGAATGTAGACTAAATGTTAGGATAGGTAGCAGAAAAAAACCCACTTCTATTTTACCTGCTTTACAATACTTTAAAAATAAAGTGCTCTTGAGAAATTTATGAATGAAATACAGGACACAGTCTTAATTTGTGATCAAAATCTGGATTGAAATCTCGTTAAGAGTAGGAAATAGTCTGCTCTCTCAGGATGATTCACAGGGTGGACTTTTTAATGCAAACACCTTAATTTTTTTATGTACTGAAATGATTATAGGGATAGCATTGCAACCAAGCACAGGTTTTAATTCAAAGGTGAAATTTTATTTTCAATTATATGCAGTAACTGCTCTGAGGTAGAATTCAGAGCTCTGAACAGTGTCCTTGTAGGAAGGGTCACCAAGTCCCTGTGACAGTATTTGGATGGTAAGGAGCTGTATATCGCTGAATGCTGATGCATTACCTGCTGTGAAGACTTGCTCTAGGCAGAGGCCCTCAATTAGAAATGTTTTATTTATGCAGATTTTCAATTGTGTATTAGGTGCCAAGGAGATGAGTGTTCTTCTCTCCCCATCACTTCATCTCGTGTTCTCTAGGTTAATTTAAGGGAAAATTTAGAAAGGAATTTTAAAAATTAATAATCACAAGAAAAAGTGCTAGAATTTCCTTTTTTGGGATTAAAACCTGGCCATTTCTTTGGCTGCAAGAAGGGCGACTCAGAGGGCTTCTCTGCAAAAGAAGACTTAGGGGTGATCTGTGCAGCTTCAGATGTTATCCATGACTTGTCTGAGTAATTTGCTTGGGTATCATAAACTGGAATGGTCTAGAGGTAGACTATTTTTTAATACAGCATTTAGATATGTTTTCACCGCTTTAGAACAGACAAAATTTTTTAAATTAACCCCGTTGATGCCTACTTCTCTGTTTTCTTCTCCATGGAGGGGTGAGAGACTGGAACAGATTGCCCAGAGAGGTGGTAGAGGCCCCATCTCTGGAGACATTCAAAGCCAGGCTTGCTGAGTATCTGAGCAACCTCTTCTCATGCGGGATGTCCCTGCTCACATTTGGCATTTGGACTAAATGGTCTTTG
>VZTY01011082.1:4135-54752 GCA_013400935.1 Turnix velox
CATTCAACTTATCCAGCGAGTGGTCCATCCATCAAACCCATTCTTTTCCAGTTTGGTGACCAGGATGTCATGCGGGACAGTGTCAAATGCCTTGCACAAATCCAGGTAGATGATGTCAGTTGCCCTTCCTTTGTCCACCGATAATGTTACTCCATCATGGAAGGCCACCAAATTGGTCAGGCATGATTTGCCCTAAAGTGCCATCCATGGCACTTTTGGCCAAACATGGCCAAAAGAAAAGTAGCTAAGATCACCCCACAGTGGGTATTGGAACATAGCATGTGAGAACAGCCTTGAGATTGTAAAAGCTCACAGCCCTAACACAAAACAAAACATGAATGAAAGTGGATCAAATCTCAAAAAGGAGAATTGTTTCACTGGTTATTTAAAGAGGGGGAAAAATTACCTTAAAATTGGTCAGCTGCATTGACTGGTGAGTAAAGAAGTGGGGACTGCACATCTGTTCTGTTTCATAACTGAGACCCCCTCTGTTTTGGTACTTAATATTGGTTTTCTCCTATTCCTTTTCTGTGTGCAGGAAGAGATGTTCCCAAAAGCAAGGTGGTCAATTAAATGTGCCCCAGTTACAGTAAATGCAAACAGGTTCTTTGAGTAATTATTGCCAGCTCAAATTAAATATTGCAAGCACTTTTTCAATGGTGTGGACACAGTTGGAGCTAATGGTTCCTGCAACAATTGTCCTAATGAAGGATGATGAGTTTCATTTGGGGTAGTGGAATCTGGTGTGGGCACTGGGGTCTCTGCCAGCACATCCCATTACAGGACCAACACCCTTGACAATAAGTGATTTTGCATTCTTGGAACTAATGTCTGTAGTGGAAATAATGGAAGTGGACATAATAATATACTACCTCAACCACAGGAGTGCATTGAAGGATTAATTGAATAATGGACCAAATTAATTACTGGCTGATCTGACCAGCAGAATTCTGCCTTCATGCTAATAAAATGCATGAAAAAATAATCTTCATAATTCTCCTTTTGCTGTTATTATTAATGATTGTCTTGCAAAACTAGAATGCAATTTGGAAGTCTGCTTTGCTTCAGATAAAAGTTTGAAGTCTTAGTTGGAAGCTTCCCCAAACTTTTGTCTAAAATGCTGATTAGCAACCTCAAGGGAATGAGCTTCCTCACAAAATTTCAACTCTGTGGCTTAGTTTTGGGCAAGGCAGAAACGGCATAAGAAAATTATTTTTCCTAAGGATTTTCCGTGACTCTCTAGCTAAAATGTAATACAGGAAACTTAACAAAAGTGTGTTTTTATAGAGCAATCATGTAAATGCCTCCTAAATATTTACTTCTATTGAGCTGTGCCTGAATCCATAAAGTTTCTCATTTCTCTGAGAGTGCTCACAAAAACACATTAAGATTATACCTAATGTTAAGGGTTTATTTTGACTATACTAGTCAAATAATGGTACATTTGTCACTTGTTTAATGTGTGCTGAGGTCAGGAAAATGTTGACTCTTCTGAGAATGTGGAAAGATGTGCACATTTTTGTCTTTTGAATGCTCGCAGTTGTATTTTGGAGCTCTCTTTCTATTTTCCATTTTTTGTTTTGGGGTATCTCATTGTTTTCCCATAAATACTTGTAGAATTAATGATTTTTCTTCTGAGGTTGTCATCACTGGAGCCCTACTGGCACATTTTTAAATACATGGGCCTGAGGTGTTAATGCACTGCAATTCATCCATTGACAGAAAAATAAAAACACAGTCAGAAGTTACAGGGCATGTTGTAGGGGATGGATGATGGCTGCTGAGGGACACAAAGTTTCAGTTGGGAGACTTTTTGTATCAGGCTGATAGGGGCTGAAAAAGTGAACATTGCTGGCACTGTCTTCGTATAGATTTCTTTATAACACAACTGAAAGTAGAGGGGAAAAATATTATGTGTAGTTTCAACATCTTCTAAAATGACAAACCTTATTTCTCCCAGAGCTCCACTACCTGTTACTGGATTGCTTTAATTGGATAGGCAAAAGAAACTATGGTCAGTGTGTCCTGTGTGAATCATAGAATAGTTTGGGTTGGAAGGGACCTTAAAGATCATCGAGTTCCAACCCCCCTGCCATAGGCAGGGACACCTCCCACTAGATCAGGCTGCCCAGTGCCCTGTCCAGCCTAGTCTTGAACACCTCCAGAGATGGGGCATCCACAACCTCCCTGGGCAACCTGTTCCAGTATTTCACCACCCTCACTGTAAAGAATTTCTTTCTTATGTCTAGTCTAAATCTATCCCCCTCTAATTTATATCCATTGTTTCTAGTCCTGCCATCCGATATTATGTTAAAAATTCCTTCCCCTGCCTTTCTGTAGGACCCCCTCAGGTACTGAGAAGTTACTATGAGGTCCCCTCTGAGCCTTCTCTTCTCCAGGCTGAACAACCCCAACTCCTTCAGCCTGAAAGAGAAGAGAGGAGGAGCTGGGGCAGGGGAACAAGGACTGATTCTGTGTTTGGAAATGGCTAATACAGAGTGAAAGGAAGGTAAATTCTGTTTCCTTGGCCATGTCCAATCGCTAAAGATCTGTAACTGAAATTTCATCAGCTGTTGTTCCAGAATAACTGCAGTAAGTAGTCTTCAAGTCTCCATGGCTTGTTCAAGGGAAACCAATGATAATTATCAATGCTGCTCTTGAAGCCTTCCCTGTCAGTGGGGGGTGAGGAGGTGGTTGAAAGACACAGTTGGATTTTCACTTGCTATACAGCAGACAAGGCCACCAAAAAAAAAAAGTGTGAAAATGACAATTGCTTGCTGGGAATGCTGTCTCTGAAGCAGGCTCCTCCTGCAGAGATTACTCAATGCCAAATCCCTGCACAGTCTGATGGCCATGCTTCCCAGCTTCATGTATTTTAATGTGTAGGAATGTCTAAATTCAAGCTTTATTAGCAAAGCCTTTCACAGAAGAATGAGACTGAAACTTGGCATGCAAAGATCTGTGTTAGAGCAGTGATTTATTTTTTTCTTCCAAATTTTCCTAACCACTGGGAATGTATTTTTGTGCTCCTCCTGCTGGAAATAGAGGTATTCCTTAAACCACACTATTATGGGCTTCTAGTCTCACTACTTGGGCAAGAATCTTTGTCAGTAAGGAAAACAGAAAGAACTGCCAGATTATCTAAGAGAGAAAGATTGCTCTAGTCTAACAACAGGAAGGAGACCTCAAAAGGAATAAGCTGCAAGTTGACAGAAAGGCGAAATTCCCTGAATGCACAAATTTTAGCTTTGAAGGAGCTGTTGAAACTGATGAGTATAAGCCATGGTTAAATTTGTTCTGTTTAAGCCCCTTTCCATGAGTTCTATCCCTAGTGTTGGAGCTGGGATTGATCCATGAGAAAGCAAATACACTGGTGCACTCCCATCTTTGCTGCCCAGTTTGAAACACAAGGACGTGATGGGAGCTACCACTGTTTTTTTTCAGTAGCTCATTAATGTAGCAACAATCTCTGTTTGGTGTCTTGATTAGCAATGCTTGAAATACAAGCTCAGCAACATTTTGGGGATGTTCTGCATTACCAATATGTTCTCCAGATCAAAAATGGCACTGTTAATCCCATTGCTTGTGGAATTGGAAGACAGGGTGAAGGAGTTGGGGTTGTTCAGCCTGGAGAAGAGAAGGCGCAGGGGGTACCTCATAGTAACTTCTCAGTACCTGAGGGGGTCCTACAGAAAGGCAGGGGAAGGACTTTTTAATGTGATATCAGATGGGAGGACTAGAAATAATGGATGTAAATTGGAAGGGGGTAGATTTAGACTTGACGTAAGAAGGAAGTTCTTTACAGTGAAGGTGGTGAAGCACTGGAACAGGTTGCCCAGAGAGGTTGTGGATGCCCCCTCTCTGGAGGTGTTCAAGACTAGGCTGGACAGGGCACTGGGCAGCCTGGTCTAGTGGGAGGTGTCCCTGCCTATGGCAGGGGGGATTGGAACTTGATGATCTTTAAGGTCCCTTCCAACCCGAACTATTCTATGATTCTATGTTTTGCCAAGTCTTCTACATCTTTGTATTCCATGTAGGTATTGGTGCCTGAAAGTAGAAGACATCCAAGTAGCAAGATCTCGGCACTTCTTCTAGCTCTTTAGGCCAAAGAAAGCTGATTTCATGAGGGAACTTTTTTTCTAGCAGCAGTCAGTCAGCAGGTATTGGTGCCTGAAAGTAGAAGACATCTCCTAAGCTCATTAGAGCCTCAGGAAGTACAACCAGCTTTTTTCATAGCAAAACTCATACATGAACAAATTCAGAAACTCACGTAAATATTTTACCTACTGATCCTACACAGCCTGACAGTCACAAGATTTCCATGTATTTCAACCCTGAGCATGCTGCAGTGATTGTGTCCTTTCCCCCAACCCTGGCATGAGCAGAGTGGTTGTGCATGTGTCTTCGACATGTGAGACTGTTCTGCATAATGCTTAAATGGGAGCAAACAGAAATGATGCACATCTAGTACCACATTAGCATTATTTAAGCCATTATGCATGATCCATAAGCCCAAGGGCACGTTATTCTCATTTAAAATTTCTGCCTGCCAATGACAAGAGCTTCTCTGGAACATCAGCTCCTTAGGTTGCATTTTGTCAATTCATACAGTGTGTACTTAGAGAAAACACAGTGTTACAAGTTTCTCTAAGTATTTTGCTGCTCATTTTGGTGCCTAAGATGAGTCTAGCAAGACTCTTCCTTTGTGCCTGCATGTGTATGGGTATGCATTTATCAAGTTGAGTCAAGGAATTCCTGGCTATTTAAGGCTCAGCAGGTCAAGAAGCTGCTCTGAAAGACCAAATTCCTCTAACATGGTTAGATAGATGTAACTTGGTTGCCACACTTGGCTCAATAGTTGTTGTTTGTTGGTTTTGCTGAAGGCTGGAAGCAGGTTGGGCTGTGCAGGATCAGTGCCCTGGACAGAAATGAGATGAATCTCAGTGCCTGCTTACTGCTGGTAGAGGTGTGATGACACCAGGGTCTTTTGTAGTGGTGGATCATTCAGTCTCAAGTCTGAAGCAGACAGAAGCTTTGGCCATGGGAGGTGGGGATCAGTCTTTCTTCCCAAGTAACAGGTTATAGGATTAGAAGAAATGTCTTCAAGTTGTGCCAGGAGAGAGTTAGATTGGAAATTAGGAAAAATATTTACATTGCAAGTGTTGTCAGGCATTGGAGCAGACTGCCCAGGGAAGTAGTTGAGGCACCATCCCTGGAGAGACTTAAGAGACAGGCAGACACTGAGCTTAGAGATATGGTTTGATGATGGTTCTGTCAGAGTCAGGTTTGACTCTGTAATCTGAAGGATCCTTTGCAACTGAAGCAATTCCATAATCCTACGATACTCCTCCTGTAGTATGTGGTACATAGGACTGGAATGTTGGAAAAAAATCTTGCATTGTTGCAGATTAATAATGCATTACTGCAAGTGAAGGTCATGAGATTGTTTTTCTGGAGGTGAAACTCTGGAATGAAAGAACGTGAACAGCCGGGAGATACAGGAATTATCTTACTGCATTAGTATTTTGGGTTTTTAGCAGGTTGTAGCCAGAATTTTGCCTTCTATAGCAGAACATTACATTTCCAGCTTATTATCCATTTCACTCTCCTGCCAATGTAAGCAGTGGATGAATTATAAATAGAACCTTTAATTGCCATAGAAGATGAGCTCTTACTCCTGTGTATGCCACACTTCCATGACCTCTGTCAAATCACTGAATCTCTCTACCTTCTATGTTTAGGCTTCTAAGTTTTTTTGACTTGCTGAGTTGTCTGTCTAATGTGAACACGCCTAGGTCTTAAAATTAAGGAGAGCTCATCTCAAAGAGAGCCTTCAGGCACAACTGTTACATACATCAATAATAGATATGTATTTTTACAAGCAATCTGGCCATTAAAGGTTTATTACATGCCAACAGTGTATCAATGACTATAACTAACTGTTTATAAGCCAGTGAAAAGCCCCAGGATATTTCAGAGCTGGCTCTGAGCTGTAGGGTTTTTTTGCCTCCTACCAAAAAAACCAATCCAAGCCCGTAAATATCTTCTCGGCAGCCTGAGCAACAGGAACCAGACAACTTTGCTTTGTCTGCTGACTGAGCATCAGAAGATGGTGGTGTTGCAGAAGAGTTGCTGCTACCTCAACGTTAGCTATTGTTTATGGTATATAGCAGCACTATTAATTCATTGTTGCATTCATGAGAGCTTAACAGCACAGCCGTGCCAGCGTAGGATGCTATAAAAGATCTCCAGGGTGCTGTGAAAGAACAGGGGTAGGCAGCAGCATTAGTGTTGTTAGGAAGGATAAAACAATTGTTCTTCCTCGGGTGTCCCCAGAGGACTCCAGCAGGGACACAGCCAGCCAGTAACAAATTTTTAAAAGGCTTCTTTAAACACTCAGTATATTCATAAGTCCACACGTGCTGGCACAGTTGGGAAGTCTCATATCGTCAGTGCAATGTGTGTGCAGATGGTGACAGTAAATGTACAGGAGAGCTGTGGAAAAAGATTAAATAAATGTTATCAATGTGATTCCAGTGGTGATAATGGGAAATGAGACAAAAAATTAGTGGAAAAAAAAAACCCAACCCAGTGATGTGAAATCATATGGGGAGGAGAATGATTACAATAGAAATGGTGTTAATTTAGAGAACTAATTATCAAATAGGTTTCACACCATCCAAAAAAGCAACCTGGATGCCATTAGCAACACACCCTGTTGTTTTGCTCAAACGAGGGGATTAATGGCACTGACTCTGTAAAGACAACAGCAGCAATGAATCACTAGGCCTCAAACAGTAATGATCTCCATGTTAGATATTTCATTGAACTGTGTTGTCAACCCTCCTCTGACCATCTTGTGCTTAATTTCTAAAATTGCCTTGGAGAAAAAACCTGAGGTCTCCTTTGCAGCTCCATATGTAGCTCTTCCTTGTCTGTGGCCAAATGAGGGAATGTTTTATGGGTAGTTATGACAGATCCAAGACCTCTTGTCATGAGAATGAGGTAATGCTGCCTTGCAGTTCTGCCTGAAGCAATGTTTTGGAGCACAGACCAATCCTTTCCTGATACAGACTGGGGATGAATGCAATGTGTCTGTTGCAGAATATTTCACAGATGCCAACATTTCCCCTTCTTGTGGTACTTTAGGAGGCATTGTAATGACCTGGCTTTAGTTTGCCCATGGTTTGCAAAACTCAGGTTGAATGTGGAGGTGTTGGTAGATGGTTATGCCTCTCCAAGACTGTCAGGAGTGAAGAAGTGAGTTCTGCTCTGACATGGCCACCCCTCTTCATGAGCTGACACAAGCTCTCTGAGCTATCCTACTTGCCCTTTCACTAGCACTAGATTCATCTAAAAAAACCCCTTTGCTATGTGTAACACGCAGGGATGTGTGTTCCATTTATGATAAACAGACGTGGATTTCATCTGCTTTGAATTACATTTGCTTATGATTACCTGAGCAGACCTTACTTATGCTGGCCTTTTCAGTTTCTAATTGGCCTGAATTTCTGAATATCTGAGCTTCCTTTCCAGTTTAATCTGCAGTAGGATTTTGCAAGTAAACTTTCTGGAGATCTGGTTACTTACTGTTCTTGATCCTGTTATCAAAGTGTTCTGCTCTTCCTTTTTAATGTACGACTACCCTCTTTGATATCTCTTTTCTGCAGTTTTTAAACCAACCTTTTAAACACAAGCTGACTTGTGTGGTTGGAAACAGACTCGTGGGAGCAAAACAGAGTCAGTGAATAGTTTAATCTGCAATGAACCTTCCTGTCACACATTTTTGTGATTTAAGGGGGAAAAGTTTGCTTGAAAAAGGCTGTGTTGCTTGTAGATGTAATAGTCTAAGGATCTAGATAAGACATTTATTAGACAAAGCGATACAGCTGAAGAACAGAGACATGAGTGTCAGATTGGAGAGCTAAGTATAATTTGAGAGATCATCAGAGTTTTCTAAGAGAGATGAGTAATACCATCTCTGTGGGAAAATGCAGTTGGCAGAGTAGAGAGTGTTAGCAGAGGAAGAGAAAGGTGAAGAGGTAATTATCTCCTAGGAGAACAGCACAGAGAAAGATATGTTCAACTTAGGCAGCCTGGGAAGGGAGAGAGAATATCATACACTGTAAAAACAAGATGACAAGTGGTATTTTGGCATTTTGGAGGATATAAAGAACTGTTGTCTCTAAAGAAAACACAACCAAAATAAAAAAAAGGCCAAAGAAAAGTGCTAGACAGGACTCTTATCTAAAAGAGGATGCTCTCCAAGGGAAGGAGATCCCATTTCTTAAGAGATATCTAAATGCTGTGGGAGGAACAATTTGGATTGATGAAGAAACCCTCCTGTGATTGTCATGTACTACACTGCTTTGAGCAATTGCAAGCGGAAAGAGATCTAGTCTTGCTTTTAAAAAGTCATTTGTCTTGATCCCAAAATTAAATTGGTCAGGAAAGGGCCAGAAAACTGTCTTGTACACCCACAGATTGTCCTCAGCTCAGCAGTGCTATTTAATGACATTTTAAGTGTTTCAAGCTCAGTTAGCCTATATGGAAGAATAGCTCTGTGCCTCAAATCTCAGTCTGGGACATGAGAACTAGATTTAAGTCTTTTTCATTCCAAGCTTCCTGTCTGGCTTTTGGATGGCATTCATTCTCCTCATTTTAGCTGTCAGATCTAAGCTCGGGGGTGGGTGGGATGGATCTCTCCCTGGAGAATCCCATCTCTGACTGTTGACAACAGGAGGAGCTCGTAGAAAAAAACCCAATACATCCTGATTTTTTTAGCTAGGTAAATGAGTCCAATTCCAACCTTTGTATATTCTCTAAACTTATTTATTTTTCTCAATTTCTTTCTGCTCCTTCAGAAAGGAAATGCAATACAGAACTTCTTATGGTAAAGAGATAAATCTGTTGGCATTTACAACATAGCAAGATGCTCTACTAAGCTGAGCACCATACCTAACATAGGAAGATGGATTTTTGTTTGTGGTGTGTTTTTTCTTCCAGAATGATTCCTCTCTTCAATCCTGTATCTTAAATCCCTTTTGCTGCTGTTGCTGCTAGTCTACACTGAAAATGATGCAGAAATCATCCCCTTTTCCCCTTCTCTCTTAATTGTTATGTTCACACTTTAGATGAAGTGTCTGAGTGGAGGGTTTAATTTAGATTTAATAGGATAATTATTGCATGACAAATTAATGCCAAACAATTATTAAGTACATGTCTTCTGAGGCTTTTGGAGTTTGTAATAGGATAGCTATCAGCTACCTGGTGGTTCAACTTCAAGAAGTCTCCTCATAATCACGGCATTTATTTAACATACATTTTAAATAACTGGTTTAGATACAGTATTGACAGAAAATTGCTCAGTTCTACTGACACCCAAAAACTAGTAGTGCCAAATATTTAGTGAGGAGCTCTGGTGTGGCCCTGAAGGAGAGAGATGCAAGTGTTGCTGGAATCATCACTGCCTTCTCTTGTGCAAGCCAGATTGTCTGAAGTCAACAGCAACACCCTAGGATAAAACTGATCTCACAGAGCGAGGGACCAGGTCCACATTTGCCAGTTGTGATCTTTGTTTGACCAGGCATGTGATTGTTTTGGGTTGCTGCAAGGTTTTTTTAAAAGCAGAATACTAGGGACTGTGTGAAATTAATTAATGCTAAGGATTGGTGTGTGTTGGAGATAGTATTTAACCTATTTCCTTTGAACTTGACAACAGAGGCAGAAATGGATGTCTGTGGATGTCTTTGGTGTTGGAGTCTTGGTTCCCTACATTGGCAGGTTGTGTCTCCTACTGTTACAGCAAGCAAACAGTGCTGTCCTCTTCCTTCTGCTGAGGATGAGAAGGCAAAGGCTATGATCCTTCTCATAGGCACAGCCTACCTTCTTCCTGGATGGAAGAAGAAATCCCCATGTACACAGAGTGAAATAAATTAGTTATCCCGACAAGGTTATGCCTGTGTTGAGATATTTAATACAGGTTGTAATGACAGATCAAACACAGCTTACTGACAATAACATCTTCTAAAATAACTGCCACAGGCCATGGGTAAAGACTTTGGAGATGGCAAATAATCTCTGCTGGTTTTATGCTTAAAATTCATTCCATGATAGATCTGAACTGTGCCATTGCTTCTCGACCTTCAAAACATGATGCTTTGGGGATTGGGCTTTTTTTTCTTGCTGTTTCCTGCAGGGTTGGGACAGAGTGAATGACAGAAGGATAGTTCTGTTTGTGAGTGTGATGCTAATTTTGTGGCTGAAAAGCTTAGCTGGTTATCAACAGTCTGGATAGTAAAGCTGGCTGCCAGCCTGTCATTACATTTTGATTAGTGTTTTTAAAGACAGCTCCAAAAAAAAGTGCCCAGAGCTGCTATTTATTTACTTACAATGGGCTTCTATTTGTAAAGGAATAGATGATATGCCTTCCCACGAGCTGAGAAAGGGAGCTCATTGCAGGGCATCCAGGGTGAAGGCAGTGCAAAACATCTGACCAAAATTACTTCTCCTACAAAGAAAAATGAATATATTGCTCTGTATACCTTTGTCTTCATTGGTGTGTGTGTAAAATATTTGTAAGGAACTGAAACAAAAGGTTGCCATGAAGACTAGCCCCTTTGCCTGCCTGCTGCTGCTGGCTGTTGCTGCTGCTTCATTTGAAAATGGCAAGACAGCACCTCCTCTGCCTGTCACACACTGTGGCTTGTCCCCACTTGGAAGGTGGCCAGCTCTTGATACAGCACTTGAGGCTGATCAGATATTTGGAATAAATACTTGAACTCCTGCATTTAGGATGGGGACAGAGTTTGCCTTCCCCAGCCCTGTGTGGTGTACCCCTAGGATGTGAACTAGATTTGAACTTGGCTCTTTGCAGATTAATCTGTCCCTATAAAGATTCCTTTTCAGATGCAATTATTTATGAGAGAAGATTGTTCCTTCCCTCCTCCTTCCTCTCCACCCCTCTCCCAGGCTTCAAATCTTATTGCCATGCCATCTAGTTTAATTTAACCCACAGCAATTAATGTCCTTGACTGGCAGTGTTTAAACAGCAAACAATTTCATCCTGTAAATGGTAGTTTGCTGCCTGGAATACAAACAGATCTTTAAGAATTACATCAGACTATATTTCCCCACGGCAGTGATAAGTAAAACACCTCCTTTTTTTGATGCTGCGTGTGGTTTCCTGTGACACACACTTCACTTATGCCATCATTTAAGGAACTGTCAACACTGGGATTTCCAATGTCTGATGTTTAGCTTTATGTTCCTGTTCCTGGTTTTGTTGCTTCAGGACAATATTATACAGTGATGGAGTTTGACTCCTCACCCTTCATTGCTACAAAGGTGTGGGTCGTATTATGGGAAAACTGAACTGCTGGGAGAGACATGCATGGGACAAGTGTTACAGCCTCCAGGTACTTTTAGGCATTCTCATCACAGGGAAATTCTACACAGGATGCTATGTTGCTTGTTACTTTGGTCCTTGCCATGAGAGAACGATGAGGAGAAAGGTCAGTGTTGGCTTTCAGTCTTTGATTTCTCAGCCCAAGGAGAAAGAGGACCTGTCTGAGGTTGTCCTCGGTTCTGCTTGCTGGCATCACCAGTAGTGGTCACTCTGTAACAACCTTCAGATAATATCAACAACAGTCTGGTCTGAAGGAGCATTTCATAGAATCATAGAATAGTTTGGACTGGAAGGGACCCCAAAGATCATCGAGTTCCAACCCCCCTGCCATATGCAGGGACACCTCCCACTAGACCANAAAGAGGACCTGTCTGAGGTTGTCCTCGGTTCTGCTTGCTGGCATCACCAGTAGTGGTCACTCTGTAACAACCTTCAGATAGATCAACAACAGTCTGGTCTGAATGAGCATTTCCTTCAACTTGTAACTGTAGCTCCCAAGTACTCTCCCTCACGAAACTTCTAGGAATGGATCTTTTAATACTCAAAGGACCTGCCTTTCAAATGTTAATCTTCCTGCTAAAGCAAGCATGGGTATGTGATGTAGAAGAATGAGACCCCAGCTGTTTCTGTGAGCTGAAGGGTCTGAGAGGCTCTTACAGAAGGTGCTGTTCAGGCAAAATCTGACAGAAGATCCAGTAGTGTTTTCTGGTGTCTCTCAAAGCACAGGATCTGAGTCTTTAGATAGTAAATGCAGTTGAGGAATACTAATTACCAGTCCCAAGCAAGTGCATCTATTTAGTATGGAGCTGTATTTTCCCCTGAGAAAGCCCTTGAGAAATGCTGATGCCTTCAGAAGCTTGATTCCAGGGACAAGTCAAGGCTGAAGCTATTGGAGAGAGGTTGCCTGAAGTTCATGGGCAGGGGATTTTCAGGATGTGGAGTCTCCATTATCCAGATTAACAGTTAACATTTTTCTCCATCAGATTAAGATATGTAAGCTCATTTATTATTTATTATCTTACTTGTCTGATATTTCCACTGCTGCTGCATCTGATAAGCACAGCATAGCTTCCCAGGGGGCTTTTATCATAGAAGCAGATGATACCCATATTGCTGTAGATAGATAGGAAGATGAATAATGGTTCATAGTCTGTCTTTCAGGATGGTGAATCTACAGCTGAATTTGCAGGATATTCTCCTTAATAGAAAAAGGTGCATTTTTCTATCCTTTGACACCAACTGTTACTATGGTTTGAAACAAAGTAGGCATAATAGGCAAGTATTTTAGCACTCTGTGAAACCTTTTGTGTATTTTTGAGCTAACCAACCAATCATCGAAGGCATGAAAGCAGAGTTACTTTTTGCAAGAAACACACAGATGAAGTAAAGCTTCTGTTTTGGAGTAGTACCATGTGTTTGTTACATGCTCAGAATGAAATGCCATGAGGCTGAATTAAAAAAGAAAAATACCAATGTCTTATCGATAGGAAGTTTCTTTAAAAATATTTAGGATACCCTTTCTGTGACACATATGGCCAAACATATTTTTTACACTCCCTTAATCTCTCCCTATGTCTGCTCATCTTCTCAGAAATCCACACTTGCCCACGCATACCTATAAAAACGAGTGGAAAACCATTTCCCTCGGGGCACTGAATAGCCGGTAACTTACAGGGTCTTGTGTACTGCAGTTTATTTCTTGACAAATTGTCATATTGAAATCACTAAGCCTTGCTTGCCAAACAGTGCATTGCATTCTTGCACATCATTTAAAAATTTAGCAATCTGAAGCCTCCATACTTCTGCTGGGAGGGTTACATGGCATTATTTGAGCAATCCAGGGAATTTCTTTGTTAGTGACAATTTCCTAATTCAGATGCTAGAGGGGCCAGGTCTGGCTAATGCTTTACTTGACTGATTACTCACAAAGAGGGAAGAATTGGTGTTATAACTCTCCAACATGCACATTGCTTTGAAAAGCAAGTATAAAAGCATGCACAGGAGTAGAGGTGGGGCCTTTAGCAAATGAACTTCAAGTGCTTAGCCTCATTTTTATGTGGTTATAAAAAATTAACACTGTAGAACAGCAACAACACCACATAAGCCAGTCAATAGCATTTTCTTTTCCAAAAGGTCAGGTGGATTAAAAAATAAAGAGGGGGGAAAAATGGCATTAAGGCAACACATACTGAGTTCTTACAAAAATCTTGATGAGGAAGGGGCTGTTTTATTAGTATTTCAAGGTCATTTCAGGCAGCTCTGCCTGAATTGGAATCACAGAATTACAGAATATCAGGGATTGGAAGGGACCTCGAGAGATCATCTAGTCCAATCCCCTGCTGGAGCAGGAACACCTACAGCAGGTCACACAGGAAGGTGTCTAGGTGGGTTTTGAATGTCTCCAGAGAAGGAGACTCCACACCCTCTCTGGGCAGCCTGTGCCACTGTTCTGTCACCCTCACTGTGAAAAAGATTTTTCTTACATTTCTATGGAACCTGTTTTGTTGCAGCTTGTACCATTGCCATGAATCCTATCATTAGAGACCATTGAGAAGAGCCTGGATCCATCCTCCTGACACTCACCCTCTACATATTTACAGACATTAATGAAGTCATATCTCAGTCTCCTCTTCTCCAAGCTAAAGAGACCAGCTCCCTCAGCTGTTCCTCATAAGGGAGATGCTCCAATCCATGCAAACTCCAGTTGTTTTTGCAATGTTTTGGCCTCCCTTTACAGGAATTCACTTGCTTAACTGTGGGAGTCGAGGTAGTGGTCTTTGTGCTTGGGGGAAATGAGTATGATTGAATTCTAGTGAAACCTCCATGTGTCTGCAGATTTAACAGTGAAGCATCTTGCTTTCCTGGGTAAGTATGGGCTTTGGGGCCTGTGTGTTTCTTTGGGTAGGGCTGCAGGACTGAGCACTGAAGCTGTGCTGCTTCTGCTGTAATGTGGTACTTGCTGTGCCTGCACCCTCATCTTTTTGTGGCACAGCCTGGCTCTGAAGAGATGCAATGTACCTCCACTGCTGGGCCACAGTGTGAAGCCACAGTTTTGCCAGTCCTAAAAGCTGCTGAACTTTGAAACCTGGCAGCACGTACCTGGTCACGGTGCCAGGAGCTCTACAGCTTAATGCCTCTCCACATCACTGAACGCTATCATTCCTCTCCTAATTATGACCTGGTCATTGTACAGGGAAAGAAAGCACAGTCAGACACAGTCCAGTTGTAATCCCTTAACTGCTGCTCAAATGAACAGTCCTTGCACGGTACAGGGTTGCCAGACTATGGTAGGCAGGCAAAAGCCAGGGACAATTATCAATCTCTGTGTCTCCCACAGAGAAGAACAGAATGTTTAAATCCCCCTAGAGAGAAATCAGCTCACTGAAAATGGACCAGACCTATCATTTTTGGAAAGGTGGCAGGCCAGACTTTGGATGCTCTCTTCTCCGCTGTAACTAAGCGATACGATGGGATGGCACAGGGGGAATGGCTGATGCTCCTGCTGCCTCAGAGCATGCCAGCACAGGAAAAATGCAGTGTAGAACCAGGGCTTTGATGGAAACCCTGCTGGTATATTAGTTCATCAGCACCTAAGACCTGGGTGTAATCACTGAGGGACAACTTTAATGGTGACCTCCATAGTAGTTCTGATGTGAAAGGCTTTTACAGTCTCCTTGGAGTGAAGAAACGTAAAACCTTTTTAAGAAAAGTAGAGCAGAGCATGATTTTTATATCTGAGAGTGTCACATCTTATGTTTTCTTTGTGAACATGAACATTTCTACTCTCCAGAAAGTACTTTCTCTCTCCCATGCTCCCTGAGCTCACATGGTAGTTGGCAAAATGGGTTAAGGATCCTGAATTTCTCTGGCTTTTAAAATACACGAACCTGAATAATTTACGGAGCTCTGCCCCAAGTTAAGACACAAACACCGCAGCAGCCACTAAGTTACTTGAAATACCCCCTCAGCTTTGGATGTTAGGTTTATTTTACTCTAGTAACATGGGAAGTGGAAAAAAAAAGTGTATGAGCAAGCAGACCTGAAATCTCTTTTAATCGAAGCTGACATGAGCTGAAATAATCAGTAATTCCAGTACCTCTGTTAGAGGCATTAGCCCTGTGTATGCCTAAGGAATTCTGCACACACACTAAACCCCTGCTAAAGCTCTTGTGCTCCCATACCAGAAGAAGCAAAACCTTCGTTGTACCTCACAAATTACTCCCCAGTGTGATCTTAAATATTAATCTGCTTCAGGTTATTAATCGTCTAGAAGGCAAGAAATCTATTTAGGCCATGCTGTAGAATGGGGACTCTCTTTTGTCATCTGTGACAGAGGTGAGATATGCTTTAGAGTGGTGGCAGTGGCCCTAAGGCAGTCGTCTCCCATTGTATCTCCCTTGCACCTTTCTGCCTGCAGCAAGAGTGCTTTTGAAGGTGCTGTGAGTGTTGGGATGGAATAACTAAGGGCAGAAACAGGGTCAGAGTCAGCAGGTAAGGGCATATTTCAGATTTTGCTTCTAGGATACAGGGAAAAAACTCATCCAGCCTGCAGCAAGGTAAGCCCCAGAAACTCGTGTGAGCCTGCTTTCCCCTTCCCGCTGCTGCAGTTTACAAGCCACAGCCGTGTCAGACATGGGATACACTCACATCATATTCCACGTGCAGCATCCCTGGAACTCTTAAAGATTAAAAATGTAGCAAACCATAAATATTTGAAATCCCCCAGAGGTGGCATATGTACTGTCTTTAAGTAGACCTTTTTGATCTGGTATCTTTTTTTCTGTAACAGCAACACGCCTTGTGTAAGGTACTCTCTTCTATTTTTTGTTTTCTTTTTCTTTCCCTTCTCTGTCAGCAGAAATGTCTGCATTGCTCTTGCACATCAGCAACAGAGTATCCCAAATTCCACTGTCCAGCTGCAGACTGGAGGTGAGACTGTAGCCTCGCTTGAGCTTCTTGCCTCCTCTTTCTGCTTTTCTTGCGTGGATTTTGCTCAAGTGTGCAGTGATCTTATGACATGAAGGACTGCTAAGCTGTGGGGTTGCTCTCTGCATGTGACTGGGAACAGGTCTAAAATGGGGAGACTTTTTGTTTAGCTCTCAGGAGATGTGGGACAGCGTGTGTTACCTGCAGTGACAGACAAGGACCAGGTACTGCCATGCTGAGCTAGAGATGTGACTCTTGGATTGCTGGGTTAGTCTGCTTCTGGGACCTGATGAAGGATGTGAAAATCTTCACTTGAACAGCTTTTAACTGAAGGGGGCCTCTGACAGGTTTTTGGTGGGAGAGGCAGTGCTTAAATCTGCTGTTCCTCAGATGAATGGAGACTGGCAGTATCCACTGTGATGTTACTTGAAGCACTGTTTGAGTTTAAGTTGTTCTTCAACAGCTTGGAAAGACTGGCAAATGTTTCACTGCAGGGTGGGCAGGCATTTACTTGAATTTTCTCTGACTAACACTGGGAAAGTGATCAGACTTTCTCCTGTGTTCTGCGCATCTGCTCTAATAAGCACTCTCCTGTCTGTCGAAGAGGAGAGCCAAGAACAGCACCAAAAAATTCCCACTTGCATCCAAATGAGCATTGCCGGGGGGAAGGAAGAACAAATTCCTTCTCATGACTTACAAGGAGAGGGAAGCAATGAATCAGTTTTGCAGTGAAATAATAAATTTTTTATCTGCACATGATTCCTTCAGTCACGTGCATGACCATATCCGACATTACCCATGGGTGTCCCAGCATTGTCCTCCCTGGTGTTCTCCCTCAAGAATGGAACTCTGAACACTATGGGTAGCTAGCTCTCTCTGGAGCTGAAGCTTGGGAGTTACAACCCTCACTAGCAGTCATCACCTCTGTTATGGATCATAGGGGGAGACAGTGGTTTTCCATGGTAAAACTTGTTAAGTGATCAAAGCCGGGAGTCTCATCCTCTCTTCCTTCCAGTTAAGCTGAAATGCAATTATGTTCTTCCTGAGGCCTGGGAATACATAGATAACAGCAAGTTCTGGCTGTCCCCTGATGAACTTTATTTTCTGAGCAATTTTTCAGAAAGATTTCCTTGTCCTGACTTTGCTTCAGTGATGCTGCAGACGCACCTCTTCAGGGCATAATTCAGAACATCTCATAGTTTGATGCTTTCTCTGTCTATTTCTATTTTTAGTCTGGTTTCCCAAGAAGCAAAGAATCCATAATCATGTGCTCCCTTAACTTTTGTCTCTCTGTCCCTTGAGTCTTCCTCTAATCATCTCTGAATTAATTGACCAATTTCAGCCATTCTGGACAGAAGAAACTATCTTCCTTTGAGTAGAATAACCAAAAGAGTAAGACTTACATGTTCCTATTAAAGGAGGATTGTCTCGAATATTACCTGCCTTTCATTGGTCCATACGGTTGGTCAACATATACACAGGACTGATAACAGCTACAACATGGGGTTTTTCTTGCCTTATACAAGTGACATAGGAAAGAATTGGGAGTAGAAGGAGGAGTCTTCATGGCTGAGCTTGGATCATGTGTGAGGGGCAACTGTGAGGTAGAACTGGGCTTCTTAAGTCCAGCAGAGAGGACACTGATGCAGTGAAAAAGGTTTTATTTGTTTCCAAGTTCAAGCTGATGGTGGCAGAAAGAGTTCCAGTGTCCTGAGGATACTGTTCAATGTCTCACCAAAGCTACCAGAGGTACTCCCTTAATTCTCCTCTGAAAGAACCTAGTTAGGAGGAAGACCTCAACTTCTCATCAATCACTCAGCTCCCTCAGAGACTTTTTTTAATTTGAATCTCAGAGACTTATTTAAATTGCATTACCAAACCTTACAAGGAAGTTAGAGAGATATGGGTTGGTCTGTTCTCTTAAGTAACAGACAATGGGGCAAGAGAAAATAGCCTTGAGTTGCACCAGGGGAGGTTTAGTTTAGATGTTAGGGAATATCTTTATGTTGAAAGGTTTATCAAGCAACCCAGAGAAGTGATGACATCATCATCTTAAATGACAGGTATATGTAGTGATACAGTTCAGTGATGGTTTTTGTCATTGTTAGGTTGATGGCTGTAAAGGTCCCTTTTAATCTAAACAGTTCTGAGTATCTCCTGTTAGGCCACATAGAGATCTGTACTCTACTTGCATTGCTAACAGGGACAGCTCTCATCTGCAGATCAGTAAATGGTGTTGACCCACTCACCAACGAGAAATAAATTCCCTTTCTTCTCTCTCCTTAGAATGCTAGAGATGTACCTTCAACTATATTCTCTGTTCAACTTTCACTTTTTTTCAATGTTCTAATAGCTTTGCAATCAAGATCCAATCTTGGCTTAGGGCTTATTTGAAGTTGCAAACATCTTTGAATGTGTTGAGAAGCTGTGGTACTTCAAGGGTACAAGTGTTGCTGTTTCTTTGGCCTTTCAGAGAACTGCTAATAGAAGAGTTATCTGGGTCCATCACACTCAGGGAGTTAATTGAAAACCTGACTGTCTGCTGTTGGCCATTATGACAAGCTGTCCTTCAGTCAGAGCATCCTGAGCCCTCTCCTGCTGCCTCTTGCCTCTGTCAGTTTGGTTTTCCAAGATGGCAAATGGAAAACAACATTTTCATGTCACTGGGCAACAAATACAATATTAATTTTTCAGAAATTCCTTCTGTATCTGGAAAACATATCGCTCCTACATTTGCTGTACAACAAAGCTGGCCAGTATTGATGGTGCTTTGCACCACTATGTACTGGTGATAGTCACCTGGGACAGCGTTGCCAGATGTACTGGCACAAAACCAACCACTCTCTTTAAATGGCCAAATGCTGTGACTTGCCCAGTGCATTGCAGTGTGTTGATGTAGTTGAGCAACCGCAAGATGTTCCTCTGTAACAGCATCGGCAGCCCTGGTGTCCCAGGTGATCAGGAGCTGCTTAAATCAAGGCATTGAAATTCTATATTGTGGTTCATAACAATGAACCTTATTGATCCTGTCTACACTGAGGACCTGATCTGGCAAAGCATCTGAGCATGTGCATTGCTCTGAGGCAGTAAGTATGTACATTCTCTTTGCTTTACTCAGATGTGAGATGAAAAGTATGTTCTAAAATGCCAGTTATTTGTGTAGAGGGGGAATCACATCCCCTTCAGAGCACCAACTGCAGCAACATCACGTGAGCGTGATACAGCAACTACATCTACAAGGGTAGGGACTTGAGCTGGGCAGACAGACTGCACTGAAATAGCCAAGGAGAGCTTGTGCAATCTGCTGCAACATTTTAGTCAAAGAGAGGTGGGAATGGCAAAGAACCCAGCTCCCTGCTGGTGAGTGATGATATTCAGCTACGGGTAGTCATTTCTGATCTACAGGGACATGCTGATTGTGCTGGAGGCACCTCCATGGCTGTCCTGTTTCAACTAGATTGTTAGTCACATCCAACAAACATGATTTTTTCCAGGCTCTGACCATGATGCAGTAGAAAAAAGGACTGGCAGTGCCTTGAACATTTTTGCCACCTCCATCCGCAGCAGTGGGGGTCATCAGAACCCCTCATTAATTTATTCTCATTTACAGCCCTTTGGGGGACAACTGTAGATCATTTTGGGGCACATGGTAAGCCAAAAACCTTTCCTGCAAATGTGAGAAAATACTCAATTTACAGCTATGTGGGACATTTATTAAAGCTGCATGTAGCTTTTTAATGTTACTCCAGTGGATGTTTTAATTAGGCTAAATCTGTCTGGAAGCCTTGTGCTGAGACACTCCTGTCACTGCAGGTTAGGGTCTCTGCCATTAACCTTGTCTGTGAAAGGAAGAAATGTGCATTTAAGAAAACCTTTTCCTTTTAGAAAAAGAGTGTTTGACAGTACCTGAGAGGTGAGAGGTTGAGCAGACACATCTAAACCTTTCTATGTGTCTGGTGGCACAGACCAACCCTAAAGCAAGTAGCTTTGTGCTGGCATTAACCACAGGAGGGTCTGTGTGTTGGAGAGCTCTAATCTGAGGTGTCACAGGACACAACATTGACATTGGTCACGTTGACAAGTGCACTTTGCCCTGCCTTTGTCACAGGCTGCACTTGGAATTGCAATTGTGCTTTGCAGGGATCCATGTGTTGTGTTGCTACAGCTCCACGTGTAGACTTTCAAGCTTTAATTTTGAAGCTGTCTCTTTCCCTGGCTCCTATTCCACACGTTGTCACACCTGCTTTGATGTATTAAGCCATCACTTGTTGTGTGCGTGCTTTTTAATCCTTTTAATTCCTTTGATTGCTGGATGTTGAAAGACAAAAGGAATAAATAACTGGAACAAAGACTAAAATGTGTGCTTGGAGCGAGTTTTCCTCCTCCTAAAGCCAAGGTTGTTTTGCTTTCACTCATGCAATTATTCCAGTTCACTTAATCATCTTTGAATGGGAGATGCACAAAAGGTGGGATTGTCTTAAGTGAGGTTCAGCAGTTGAGGTGTTCAGGGAACTGGCAAGACTCCTGCCTGCTTTTAAGCTTCTTAATTTACTGGGTAATTAAATAAAAAATTCAAAGCACTTCCCCCCCCAAATTAGATTAGGGATTTTGCTTTTCTATCCAGGGGAAATCTGTTTTTCCTTTGGTGAAGGAAACCAGTCTGGTAAGCTATTGCTTTGAATTTTGACTAGAGATTCTGTCTCATCCAAATCCGTCTCCTCTGCTTCCTCTTCCCTCTCTATGACAGCCCCATCAGGCCCCTGTGATCCCTCACTGCCTCACCTTCCCTGACTCTCTTTCTTTCTGCTCCTTCCCATTCTCAATCTTTCACCTCCTGCCTCAGCAGGTCACCTCTTCCAGACTCTTGCTGCTGATCCATTCATATCATCCTTCATCCTTTTCCAAGTCAGGCCCTATGGGGTATCATAAAGCAGAAGCCAGAATGCATGATAGATAAGCCCATCTCCCTGATTCTTGTGGCATTTTTGGTTTTCTTTTTACATGTTGGTATTTTTTTTTTTCAAGCCAAAAGGTACAAGTAACATAAGGTATCAGCCTTGTTCCTTCAAGGAAGTCAGCACTCTGGAGGTCAGGCAAAGAGAGCAAGTCCCTGTACAGATTTACAGGCTAAGTTTGATTGTGAGAGTAAATATTTAATGTTTTGGGTTTACTTAGTGATAATTTAATAGGCAAATGGCAACATCAGAGAAATAACAATATCTTTGATATTAGAAACAGTTGCTGCACTCTATTTAGTAAAGACATAAACATTTTTAATTGTGTTCTTCCAAAATGCATTATTTACTGGTTTGAATTGTAATGAAGAAATAATTTATCTTATTTAATGAACCATTTAAAAACATTTTTGACAGAGAGAGCAACGGCCTGCTCCCTTTGGCATTTTTATTTCTCCTCCTCTTAATACTCAATTGCATGCAAAAACAAATACAATACTATGATGAAACAGCGTAAGGCTGTAGATCTCATTCCAGAATTTGGGCCATAAAGTCAGGTTTAACTCACCTCTGTATCAACTGCTGCTAGTTCTTTGTGTATCTGGGAAAAGCATTAATACACCCCAGACCAGGCTCTATCGAAACGTATTACTGAAGAAATAAGAACAGTTGCCATTGTTGAAATGTCACCTCTTGGTAACCTCTGTTTATTCTGAGAACAAAATGATCTTGAAGTACAAATCAGGCCTGATAGTCTCTGGAGAAATCCCTCCATAAGACTATTTAAAGGTTATCTGCAATTTGGCTGGAAAATAGAGTCAAAGCTGTTAACATGACTCTGTTGTCGTACAATCCCAGAAAGTTCACTGTGTTTTTGAGCTGTCAAGTGCAGAGATTTTGGCCTGCTTAGAGCTATGGCAAATTCTCCTGGGGATTCCTGCCAGAATTTAGTAATGTATTGATCAGGATGAGTAAGAGGAAAAGAATAAAAACACAACATGAAGCATCCTGAACTCAAACACAAAGATCAAGCATCAAAATGCAATCAAAACTTATCAAAGACCTTTTCCAACACAAAGAATATACTAATTAGTGTATGTTAATTCTGTCAAGTTTTCCTTTGTAGTAGGGAGGAAAAGGTTAGATTCTAACTAAATTTTGTCATTATTGGACTTATGTGTCTTGTTTTTGACAAAACACTCGTGTGTGAAGCAGAACAAAGCTGAGACAGTAAAATGGGGAAAATGTGAACTTTCTTCATGCTTGCAAAACAACTAGGAGCCAGTCAGTCCCAACTGAGTACTCAGATGGTCACGGGGGGAGTCACAGGGACTATTTCCCTTCTCTGGACACCTGTGTTGATGTTTTGTTCAGATCTGTCTCATGCATCTTTCCTTCTCATCTTCCACATGATATGCTTGCTCAGCCAGGTCATGCTGAGATGTGTGGGATGGGTCATCTGAGGCAAAGATAAAGGGAAAAACTGGGCAAAAAAAATATGAGCAGGATGGGGAATGTGAGGAGGGGAGAGCAGGGCAGATCCACACATGAGAGGCTGGGAGATTCTTCCTTCTCCACAGTGACCAGCTAATGAGTGAATGGACCTTTGAAAGAAAGATGATAGAAAAGACAGGGGCAAACTCTTCTCAGAGGTGCACTATAAATGGACAAGAGCCAGTGGGTATGGGTTGCAGCAAAGGAATTTCTGACTGTATATGAGAAAAAGAAATTGATGTGAGTGTTTTGAAGTCCTGAAACAGATTCCCAGAGCGGTGTGTCTCTCCATCCTTGGGACTCTCGAGATTTGACTACAAAAGACCTTGAGCAGCCTGATCTTGCTTTGAAGTTAGCTCTGCAGGCAGTTGTACTAGGTGACCTCCAGAGGTCCCTTCCAACCTAAATTATTTTATAATTCTGATAAAATGAGCCTTATGTTTTATGAATAGGCACCGTATGATGCTGCAAACAAATACAACAAAGGAATGAAAAGTTGGTGGGTTGGTTGTTGTTATTTTTTTCTTAAATTAAGCATTTATTTTCATTTGCCAGAATTTGGGCACAAGATTTCCTTAGCAACAGCAAAATGTGTTTTTTGCCAGGGGAAGACTGGTGCAAAAGTACTGTTGCAGTGCAGAGTAGGTGCTTAGACCATCAGCAGGTGCAGTGTGAAAAGGTAGATCTCTGATCCCCAAGTTTGGCAGGTTTAAGTTCAGAAAAAAAAGAAAAGAAAAAAAAGAAAACCATCTGCACCTCAAGCTCTGCTGAAGCAGAATTTGGAGTTAAGCAATCTAAGAAAATTATCTTTGAAACAGTCACCTGAGTTTTTTCCTTTCCATTTTAATGTTGCCAAAGACTAAGAATAATGTGATACCAAATGTTCTTGAGAAAATAAAGAAAATAGCTGTGATCTTATTCTGTAAAGCACCTGACCAGCATCTCAAATGAACTTTCTTCTCCTTCCCCCTTTGGTCAGCAGTCTCTAGAAAATGAGAAACAACTGCTTTTGTGTTGGTTTCCCCAGTGGGCAGTCTTGCCTGTAAGCAATTTGTCATTTAGCACAGTTAAATGAGAGATCATGGTTTCTTTTTTTTTTTTTTCCCTGTTACCCAAGCTGTGATCCTGCTGCTGTTGCAGAAGTGAGTGTTGTCCCCCTCCTCCCCTCCCTGTACCTGCCAAATGTGTACAGAAACACTAGATCTGTCGGGCTGTTGAGCTTCCGTTGAGCCAAAGAAAATAATGGGAGATGAGAAGCTAAGCAGCACTGCTGGTCTGGAATCTATGCTGTCTTGACCAGGTCTCTTCCAAAATAGCCTCTTCCTCTCTTCCATAGGATGGGGGTGAATCACACCAGCCCTTCTCCTTCAGGCAGTGCTGTGAGTTGGTCACATGAGGCCAAGTTTGCAATTATAAGAGATGGCTTCTCTGAGCCTCTCAGGAGAAGTAAACGAGCCAAAATGGAGCAAGTAGATCCCCTAAATTTGCAAAAGTCCCTCCAGCAATGGCAAGGAACAAGAAATAACTGCCCAGCTCTTCCTGGTGGCTTTGGTCTGGGATGAAAGGGGAAGATGACTGGTAGACAGAATCCCTTGACATGTTGTTCAGGAGAAGCTCTGCATGTGGGAATAATGGAGCATACCAGAGGTAGTTCCATATAGCAGAGGCCTGAATTAGTCTTCAAAATATGTCTACTTATTTCTCTAAACTATGGTCCTATTCTCCTGTGCAAAAGAATTTGTCTCTGTGGAGGCTACCTACAAGTAGATACTCCATCTATTTATCAGCTCAAATTATAGGCCAGTTCTTATTTTCTCTTTCTGTCACTGTATGCCTGCAAATGCCTAATAAATAAATAAAGAAAGAAAGAATATGGCTGTTAGTCAAAAGAAAGTATCAAGAAGGTGAGAACATCTCTCTCCAGAATGACTAGTGCCTGGAAAATGAGCTTTGAGGGGAGGAGGAGAAATGAAGGAAAGCCATGGAAATGAACAAAAGGAGAATGATACAAAATGTTGTTGCATCTCAGTAGAATTTTACCCATCAGCTTTGACATAAGTACCATACTCTGGCTGTAAAACATAATTAGAGCAGTGAATCAGAAAGGAGTTGTCCATCGAGTAGCACAATGTGTTCTCAGCCAAGAAGAGGGACGTGAGGCTCATGCAAATAAGGCTGAGTTCCCTGTTTCCTCCTCAGGAAACGGAGTGTGACCCAATCAGCAAAAACCCTTTGCATCAAACTGTAAATTTCACATGCTCTCAGGGAGCTGGAATTTGCCTCCAAGTTCTGCTTGAAGTGGAGCGAGCTGCCTCCCTCCATCATCTCCTGCTCTTGGAGCTCCCCCTGTGAAGTGTTCATGTTCCACAGCACTACTCCTTGGCTCTCTTCTGGAGGAAAGTTACAGCCAAACCTAATGGATTTCAATGTGAGCTCAAAGCTGGGCTGGTGTTTGAGGATGTGGCAGGTCTTCCATGTCAGTGGTGTGGGTTCTTCAGACATTTGCCAGGCTTGATCCAATAATCCATCATTTTATCAGTGATACTGGCTCTGTACACAGAGGATTGGAAAGCTGGGTCTTTTAAGGGACCATTTCAGAGCAGAGTTTTTCCTTTTCTGATTCCCTAAGGGTTTTATTTGTGCATTTTGCATGCTTAACAACAGCACAGGTTTGTCTTTGGAATTCCAGTGTATCCTCAGCCTGGGCACAGCCCACAGTTATTAAATTTACCTGTGTATTTCTATCTGCTGCGTCTAATCATGGCAAGCACTGAACAGCACTCTCAGGTCAGGCTTCTCTGTTCCCTTCTAGGCTTGGGAATACAAGCATGTTCCTTTCTCGGGGAACCTCTTGATCCATGAACAGGTGATCACCTTGGGAACCAGGGAGACAGGAACTGAAGGTGTGAGGGACAGTCATCGTGACAAGGGGCATGCANAGGGACATTGATCTGTTGGAGCAGGTCCAGAGGTGGGCCACAAAGATGATCAAAGGGCTAGAGCAACTCACTTATGAGGACAGACTGAAAGAGTTGGGGTTGTTCAACCTGGAGAAGGCTCAGGGGGAACCTCAGAGGAGCTTACTGATACCTGAAGGGGGCCTACAGAAAGGCAGGCACTGGACTTTTTAACAGGTTATGTGATGGAAGGACTAGGAATAACAGATGTACATTGAAAGAGGGGAGATTCAGACTAGATGTAAGAAAGAAATTCTTTATGGTGAGGTTGTGGATGCCCCCTCCTTGGAGGTGTTTAAGACCAGGCTGGATGAGGCCAGCCTGATCTAGTGGGAGGTGTCCCTGCCTGTGGCAGGGGGGTTGGAACTAGATGATCTTTAATGTTCCTTCCAACCCAAACAATTCTATGATTCTAGTTCTAACCATTAGCAACAGAGCAGGCCTTACCCAAAGTCCAAGTGCATTATACATCCAGCTAAACAAATATTCCTTATTATGGCTTTTTGGCTGCTTCACATTGCCTTGATTTTGGAAGCACAGCAGTGACACAAGTAGCACAGACAATCAGTGCTGAATGGGTGGAATTTCATTGCTTGCACATTCCCTATATCTAGGTCTTTATCCCTGAGGAGTTTCTTGAATCCAACAAAAAATGCTTATTCTGGTTAATATTTGAAGTTAAACACGCCCTTCCTGCCCCAACCTGACCCAGAATCTATGATGAGGAGTATCTCCTGCCCAGTGGCAAAGCTCATAGGGATGTTTGTCCCTGAGGATTCCAACATCCCTTTCATTTGTGCCAGGGAAAATTAACTGTGTGCTAAATGGAAAATTCATCTTAGAGAAGCGCAGCTGGTAGCAGTGGCCTTTTCAAATGCATTCAATTTTCCAAAAGCAGCTGATTCAGAACTACAGATACTGGTTGCTATCTTGTACTGTGAGGATCTGTAGCTCTTATGAAGACCATTTTCCCCTTAGGTACTTAGAGAGTGTGTGGGCAGCACTCAGCCGTGGTGTATGACAAGCAGGACTTGTCTGTCAGCTTCATATAATTTTGGTTTTGCCAGCTGGTGATGACCTAGCTGGGCTGAACACTTGACTAAAACTCTTGCACACTTCATCTCTATCTCATCAGATCCTTTGTCTTCAAGTTTCTTGGCTTAGGGATTAAATTTTCCTCTTGAATATAAAAATGTCCCTTGATAAGCATCAGAGAGAGGCAAAAAGTCCCCTAGTCCCCTGCCAAACACAATGAGGGGACACCCCACTGCAGGTAACAAAGACCACTGCTGGGTTCCATGTGCCCAGGGAAGCTTTCCAAAGCCTCTGCCTTTGCCTGAACTGGGTTGAATTTTGTTCTTTACATAGAACAAGCTTTCCTTTGTCTTGCTAATGCATCTGTCTTCTGCTTATCTTGGTTTCCTTCGTCCTCTGATGTTAGAGATCCCACATTGCCTTGCTTTTTTCCCAAGTCACTCTTACTCTCTGCTCCCACTCTGTAGGTCATGGTGGCTGACCAGTAGCAAGATTGGAGTCCTGCTATGTTACCCTTCCATCATCATTTCATACTATCAGACTCCTGGGCTTCAGTTAACAGACAGTTGTTAGAGCATGTAATGATGAGTTGCTCTTTCACCCTTCTTTTTCAATCTATGGAATACAGGAAGGATGTCCTAGCCAAGCCTCACTTGTTGTATGAATTGAAGAAATGAACACGTTTCTAGGTTTTAGCATTAAATGTATCATTTTCAGTGTAATGGCATCCCTGCTATTAACTTAGCAGAAGAAGAAGGACCTGCTGGGAATCATTTTTCCATTTTCATTTTAATCAAGAAATCAGTAAATTAATATTAGCTCTATGAAAACAGCATGGCCTTTTTGTTTTCCCCAGTGAATATCTATTCAAGTTTTTAAACAATTTCATATCATTCATTTCTTATCTTATCCACAAATTTTGAATTTTACTGTCAGTGGAGTTCAACAAGAACTTGCTTGAATGCAGTCCTCCTTAAGGATCCCTTGATGACAGAAGAAAAGATAAGCACAGAGGAACCAGGCTTTATCACTTCAGATGCTGAGACCACAGGATAATCCCCTCGCTGTGCCAACTCAGACCTTTGTCATTTTGCTTGGGGAGAACACAATGAGCTCAAGAGAAAGCTCCAAGTGGCAGCACTGTCTCCACCAGATCTGCCAAATGGCTGGCACCCTGCAACCAGAGAGCTGGCTCTGTTCTTTTCTCTTTTCCTTCTTTTTTTCTCTTTCTTCTATTTCTTCTCATCCCTACTCCCTTTCCTCCCATCTTTTCTTGCCTTGTTAAAAAATAAAGAAAGTATAGGAGGTCCATGTGTTAACACTATGAAACAAAAACAGACAAAAAGGCAGCTGAAAAGATTTTCTTAAACATCCAACAGTGGTATTATTTTACCCAGTTTCTGAGAGAATAAGGTGACCAAGAATTCACCTGCCCTCTCTCAGCACTGAGGTCTCATTTATATGCTCTCTTTCTTGCTATTTTCTTTTTGTCACATTTCCTTGTGGAGTTGATCTGTTTTGTTTTTAAAGAAAAAAAAACTTGGTTCCAAAAACAAGGGCAAGAACACAAGTTTCACAATGCTTTTTTACTTTTTCCATGAGGGGCAGCTAATACCATCTTTAATTCTATCTAAAAGACTATCTGCAGGGGTCACCTAATGCAACTGAAATTGTAACTAAAGAAATAGGGATCAAGGCATCATGTAAAATGAAAGCTTTATATAACTTGTGCTCTACAAAGACTTTTATCAGAGATTTCCTCCCTTTTTTGCATATTTAATAAAATAATTAAATTATTTAATTGTGATTACTTGTACCGGAGCTTGTCATTGCTTACTAAAGTCTTTGTAACAAGAAAAACACAAAAGCCTCTGAACATTTAAGTATTTTAGTGCTTTACTGCCTTTGGACAGGTTATTCTTTGATCTTTTGTGCCCATTTATTCCATCAAAATTAGCATAACCATTGCTTAACAAGGTATAATAAAATTGTAACTGTCCTTTTCTACTATTTCTGTTACTGTAGAAGTGAAACACAGGGCTCTATTTTCATTTTTACCTTGCAGGGCTTTTGTGGAACAACTACAAAGTTAGGGTTTTTTCCTATAATATTATTCAAGTCTTTTGAATGTATTCCTGTCCACATTTTCAGAGGGAAAATCATGTTTCAATATGTTTTTTCAGAAAACATAATAAAACAAAAAAATCTTTGTTTAGATACTTGGGAAATTTTGTTGCAATAGTCTGAAACGTTTTTTCTTATTCACAGAGATGTTTTATTTTTTACTGTCATTAACTCACTAGCTAAGGAAGGAAAACCAGGGCTTTCCACAAGGTGACAAGGACCATAACCAAACCCACACAAAGCCAAAGCCAGAAAAGCCCTTTGTGTATAAGATCTGAGATATTTTGAATTAAGAAATCAGTCCTAATTCTTTTCCTGAGTTGTTTTTTCTTTGAACAATTATTTTTTTAGAGGAGAAAGTAAATGATCTTTATAAAACTTGCCATGTTGAGAACTAAGGGTTGACTGTACAAAAAGTGGGATGAAGGACAGGCTTTCAATCCAATGCCTTCTGTAATGAACTCATTTAAAAATAAAAACTTGAAAGGGATGCAAAACTAGGCCCCAAATCTGATCTAAATTCTTCACCTGCCTGGGATATAAGCCATTTAGATTAGTTGGTCTTCCCTATTTAGACTGCATTTTGTAGCACTGGTTTTGAATTGGCAGGTTGTAGCAGGTCTTTCATGATCATCTGGGATGAGGAGCTGCAAGGATTCAATAGACTGTATGACTGCAGCACTCCAAGGTGTACTTTTACTATGGCAACTGAAAGAGTGAATTTGCAGTGAAGCATGTTGTGCCAATTATGTGATCCTCAGGCTACATTTATGTATGACAACAACTTGCCCAGTATGGTAAAGGATGCCCCATGTCCTTCATTGTAAAATAGGATGAACAGCCACCAATCCAGAGCTTCTCAGGTAATTTGCTTGGCTAAAAAACTTGAGGAAGACAATGTTCTTTTAGTTATAGAAACAGCTAGATTTATAACAATGCTTTTTGCAAAGCTCAGGTCCCTACTTCAATCTGAAGATGGACATGGAGGACCACTCACTGGTGTTCATGTTCCTGCTGTGCACATGCTCAATGTGTTTGACTTGCAAGAGGCAAGCAGTTTGAGTATCCACAATGCAATAAACCGAGCAGAGACCCTTTGACATCTGTGCAGTGAGCCCTGAGCTGGTTCCATGTGCTCTCCAGAGTTCCCCAACACAGGCTGGTTCCTGCTGGAGTAAGCTTCAGCAGCACGTACCAGACTTTCAATCTCAGACTCTTAGAAACAGACTCATCTTCAAAATCTATAATGCAATTCACAGAGTCAATTTTTCATTTAGTGTTCTACGTCTGGGGTGAGCCAAGTTTTAAAGAGTTGCAGTCTGGGGTTTTTTTTTGCTTTTCTGTTTTGTTTGGGTTCGGTGCTTTTTTCTTTTTTCCCTTTGCTCCCTCAGACAATTAATGTGAGTCATTGACTGTTTTCTCTGCTTCTCTGTTGATTTCATTGGCTTTGTAAGGCCAAAACGAAGCCAGTCCCTTGTGGAAGTATTTGAAGGCCTTTGCTAATTCAATTAACTCTCAACTAAATTCTTTGTGGGAGGAAGTGAGTGAAAACTGGCTGGCGGGGAAGGAATTCCACTCACTTAAGCTTCAGTTCCCTCTGCCACTGCACTGACCCATTTCACAAACAGCCCTGAGAAAGGCAGAAGCACAGAGGGATGCAGGGTTTATTTCTGGGACCAGTGAGGGAATATTTACCTGTTTGAGGGACAGAACTACTAGTGATCATTTTAAGTCCTGTCCTTTCCACCAGAGGCAGCCATACAGTGTCTAAGAAATGCTTGTGGAAAGGTTTCTCTACCTGCTATCAAAGAGCACATCCCACTGCCTTCCAACCCACATCAGTGACCTGGAGCACAAGATGAAAAAATATCCAAACTCACACTCATCTTCACAAGGGAAGACAGAAGGAGGTGCAGAGGATGCCTAATGTCCTAGATTTTGCAGTTGTAATGTGGCTCTTCCGTAAAACTTCTATCCAAGTTCATTGTTTACTTTCTACATGGATCTAACATGAGTTGATCCAGAGAGATCTGAGTCTCAGCCAGGACAGAGGGACAAAAGATGCTGTGCTGTTGTTATTATTTGGTATCTGATGTCTATACAAAGGAAGAAATTTCCAGGGATGGGTTTGTAGTGTTAATGAAGATCTGAGACAAGTGAACAGAAAAAGGAAGGTGAGAGGAAGATGTTGAAAAATCTTTGTGAGGGTGGGAGAGAAATCAGCACAAAATTGACGTAAAAATGTGGATGCAATGGTTTGAGAAATGGTGCTCAGCTGCTTTCTTCTACCTCATAGTAACTTATCAGTACCTGAGGGGGTCCTACAGAAAGGCAGGGGAAGGAATTTCTAACATAATATTGGATGGGAGGGCTAGAAACAATGGATATAAATTAGAGGGGGATAGATTTAGACTAGACATAAGAAAGAAATTCTTTACAGTGAGGGTGGTGAAATACTGGAACAGGTTGCCCAGGGAGGTTGTGGATGCTCCCTCTCTGGAGGTGTTCAAGACTGGGCTGGACAGGGCACTGGGCAGCCTGGTCTAGTGGGAGGTGTCCCTGCCTGTGGCAGGGGGGTTGGAACTCGATGATCTTTAAGGTCCCTTCCAAACCAAACTATTCTATGATTCTATGATTCTATACTTGCCCTGCCTTTCTTCCCTGGTAAACATATGGATGGCTGAGTTGAAACAGATTTAGAGTAGAAATGCAAATAAGGTTTACATGAAGCAGCATCTTGTCTGTTGTTGAAGGAACCTGGATCTCTCCCAAATTCCCAAGCAGTGGTTTGCTAAGGTATGGCAGGAGCAGTGGGTGCCTGCAGGCTTCATATGCACAGACCATCCGCTCACACAGGGAGGGTTTTGCTGTGCCAGGTGGAGTGGACTGGGAAGTGGAACAATGGGCTGGATCCAAACTTGTGCTCAATGTGCTTTTGATTCTAAACTGCTTAGTGGCCCTTTGGAGTATCTGGCTGCTTGCATGTTGTGCTCAGCATCTCACAGGAAAAGGCTAAGGTTGGCTAAAGCTTTCATACTGTTCCATTAACTGCTGCCTTGCCTTTGCTTGGACAGTCTGCCAGACAAGCCAGGCATCAAAAATAGATGACAAAGGAGCTTCGTGCAGTGTTAGTCCACACCTAAAAAATTCTCCTGCATAAATTTCAGTATTCTCTGAGGATTTTTATGAGTCTGAATGGCATCTTCCTCAAATTTGTGTGCAAGTTCAAATTCCCCTTACTTGATGTTCAATATTTAACTGAGGTGAACATCCCCAAATATATAAAAAAAGGGCAGGAAGGATTCCCCTGTTGTCACTGTACTGTCTGATGTGGGAGCAGGAATTGCACTGGTGGCCAGAAGCTCTCCCTTCCACAGCCTTGTAGGTCCATGGCAGTGCCTAGGTGCTTAGCTACCCTAGACCAACATACTGAGAGATACCAGCACCTTCAGAGGGTAGCAAAATAGCTCCTTGGAGGCCCTTCTACAGGTTACATTTAGAGGTTACAGTAATTTGTTGATTTGGATAAATCTGAGCTAATCTTTCCTTGCAACCTGCTCTTGGCAATATCTTTGGTTTTCCATAAATCCCTTCCCAGTGGTCCTATGTCCATGTTTTTGAGTGAAGGAGAGACAAAAAAAGAGTGTTGGGAAGAAGTAAGACTTGGCAACTGAAACATTTCCCTTTAGGGGCTTGAAAGTAGTCACATATGCCTGATTTTGCTCCCCCAGGCTGGAAGTTTTGTAAGCTCATATTTGGCAGAATGCTCTCTTTTCAGTGACTAAATAGCTCATTAGTTTGGGATGTGGGCTGTGAGGGCGATGGCTGTTGTCAAAATGAAACATTATGAAACAGGTAGATCTCAGGATGAGTGCTTAAAACTTGCATATAACCTCTTGGCATTTCTTCTTGACTCTCAGAAGGGCTTGATTTAATTATATACTAAACCGTTATGTGCTTGACCTCATGTTTGGTCCCCCCAGGATGGCCAGAAGAAAATCAATGGCAAGATTTTAAGCACCTCTAATAAGTTCATGGAAGAAAATAATTTACCAAGGCCCCTCTGCTGTATGTATTTGCACTGTGCTTCCAATTGATTGTTTGTGGCAATTATTAACTGTGAATCAGGACTGAAGGGAAAATAAGGTTTGGTTGACTTTGGTCTTTCTGAGGTTTATGGATGATAACATCAGGACCCACCTCTACCCTTATCCTTATATTTCACCATTTAATTGCTGGTTTTCCCTCCTAAATTATCTGTGGGGTTCTTTTTCCTCTGGTTTTTATAAAGTAAAAGCATTCTGGAGTTAGTGGAAACAAAAGGTCCTTTATTAATCCTAACTCCAAGAAGCTTCAGCACAGACTTTGGGGCTAGAAAGTGCCTTGAATGATTTGTGCATGGATTAAAAGCAGCTCTCATACACACACATACAATGCTGAAGTAAACAATTTAAAAACAAAACTTCAAAAAAACACACAGTGTTATACAACTTCAGGAATTATTTTTAATAAAAAGGGCCCATCTGGTATCTGCTGAAAGCTAGCAATTAGCTTGAACTGCAAGAAGTGGAAGGCAGACAACTAGTAACACCTCAGTGGTTATCTTTGCTGTTTCATTGCTATCGGGTCCATCAAAAAGATGTCATTCCCATGATGTTATGAAAAAAATCAAACTCCTTCTGAGAAACAGCATGCTTGGAGCTTCAGCTGTGTGCTTAGCAGAGAGCAAGCTTGGTAGGAGTGTTGCCTGGCTAATTAAACTTTTTTTTTCTTTTTTATACAGTAATTACACCAATTATAAGTCAAATACTAATGTTTTTCAAGGGGGCGTTTCTGAGAGCTTAACTGACTTTGTGATGAAGAGGCATAAGGTGGAAGAGTTGGCTTGCTTTCAGGGTGCTCCGTGGCTGCCAATTGCAAAGAAACCTTCACTAGAGGGTTTCCAGCAGAATGGGAAATCAAAGGGCTGGAATGCAGATTGTGCCTGTTAATGGCCTCGCACCTCCAGGCTGTGGAAGGCAAACTTAGAATTGGCTCCTTGTAAGACTTGAAGACCTTCTGGGACCTAGTAGCAGAATCTGCCCTGTGCAGTCTCCTAAAAATCCAGTTTAGGGAGTAGATAATAATGAGTGATGCTAATAATAATCCTTGTCCCTGCTGTTCCTGGGGGTATTTGGGAGGCAGCAAAGCATTCAAGAGTGACTGAGACTCTGGAAGGTAGAAGTAATACAGTAATCTCGGTCCTCCTACATATTTTTACAACAAATGTGAAAAAGGTTCTTTTGTGCATTCTGACCCAGCACATGGGGTTTTTTTTCTGAAATAAACCCCAGAATTGCTTAGGCGAGGCTCCTGCCAATTTTTCTAAGATGACAGCACTAATAAAATAGAGAGAAAAAAAAATTCTTCCACCCTTCCAGTTTCCTGTGGTCTTTGGAGCTCTCTCTAACAGTCCTACCATGCAGGGTTTCTCCTTCACTGCTGCTGCCCTGGTCACTTAACTAAACACTCTCACTGATGAGCAGACTATGTGAAAGTGGAGGCTGGACATTGCACTTTTTTGGTAAGCTGAGTATTTCTAGGTAGCTCAAAAATAGGAGTTCCTGTACCAGACTTAAGACTCTGACAATGCTGAGAAACGCTGTATCTCTGAGAACTTCCAGGTACCAGCAGTGATGTGACCATCTGGAGCCCTGAGGGATGGTGATTCCAGACCAGCAGAGAGAGCTCTTGATATACACTCACAGCTGAGGACATTATGAACACGCAACTATTTCCATGGCAACTGGCTTTGATGGACTTCAGGGCAGTAGGAAACTAAGGGATAAGTTGACTTAGGGCACAGGAAGAAAAACTGTGGTTATAAATACTGTGTAAGTTCATCTGGGCCATTTATCTGTTCTGGGTGCATGGGGGGAGGCATTCACACATGTGAGGGTTATAAGGTAGAACTTGACCCAGGATATTCATCTCACTCAGGACTTTGCCTTCTTTTGCTGTCAAACACATGTGGCTTTATTTTCTTTAGTGGCTGCTGCTTCACTGCTTCTGTCACTTGAGGCAAACAGGCAATTAAAATTCATTTAAAAAGACTGCAGTCTTAGCATGGCCTTTGAGTCTTCTGTGAGTATTGACCCTTGGGAGATCAACAGGACAATTGTGCTTAAGTGATGAGCTTTGGAGAGTAAAGATGAGGGATGCATTGTCAATGGGCTTGCAATGAAAAAAGCCCCAAATAAAACATCTTTGGGAATCTATAGCAAAACCTGTGTACCAGCAGCATGTGTCCATGCCCAGTGAGTGAGCCAGGTGCTGGAAGAGGATTGTATGAATTTATTTTCTTGTGGGCGTCACATTCAAGAGGGAGAAGGAGGGCAACATGGCAAACAAGCATGGATTAAGCACATCCTTTATTCATTTTCTGAGAACAGCTTTGGGTGTATTGATGGTTTAAGGCTAATTTTGGAGAAGGCTTGTGGAGGTCCCATCAGAGGAAGAGGAATGATTCAGTGGGTTCTGAAGAGCAGAGTCGAGTGCTTCCAGCTCTTGGGCTATGTTCCCAGATGCTTAGTTGGGATTAGTAGTTGCAGTGCTAACATCAGGGAGCAAAGACAAACAGGGAGGCTTACTCCTTAAAGGAAGTGGGTTTCTCATATGCAGCTTTTGAAAAACAGCTGTTCAGGACAGAGCAGAGCTCAGATGAGCTTTGTTGTTGCCTTGCTTCCTCCATGGATATCAGCCTGAACCCAAAAGCTCCAGCTTGAGCACACCAAACCCTGTTCCTCGGTGAGCCAAATATGAATGCACTCACTGACATGGAGGTAGGTGGGAAGGAATAGATGCTTTTCTATCCAGTAACTCAGAAATTAGGAAGTAGGCCAGACACACAGAATTTGTGAACCCATTCAGTACCTTCAACACCAGGTTTTCATCAGGCAGGACCTTGTGCTACTGACACAGGCTTGTTGGAGGCTCTTTCTGTTGGGGCTCATTAGCACTACTAAATCATAGCTCCAGCTCAGCCACTCTCCTCCTCATGCAGCCACCTCTGACTTGGGATTTATCATTCCCATCCCCACCCCTCTCTCTTTGGCATTCTGGGGTTATTTATTTATATCAGGAGAGACAATTGCAGCGTTTCCCAGGTGGTAGCAGTGGAATGCTAAACAGGCAGGACCAGGTCCCACAGGTACTGCTGGATGTGGAGTTGATTTGGCCGATTCTACGTGACTAATATTAAATATCACCATATGGAGCTGAAATCTTCCCCAGGAGTTTATCACTAATTCATCTAAGGGTGACTTTTGTTGTCAGTGTTAAAGTAACACTGGGCTTTGCTTTCTTTTTCCATGTTGCTACATGGTCTACCTCCCCTGTTCCATTTCCATACCCCCCTCAATTTCTATGAACTGCTCACAGCAAACGGAAATATTAATTAAATTGTTAAAAAAATAATGTCAGCAGAAAGGTTATTCTTGCACCTGGATGTGTGATTTGGTCACAGGGGGAAAAATAGCTCATTCTCCCCCTTCTCTTGTGAACTCAGTTACTTAGGTATGAATACTTATTCACAGCAGAGTTGTTGAATTTATTCCATGTAAACAGCATCATCTACCAACTGATATTTTTTTTTTTCTTCACTGTTTGCAAAAGTGTTTTGTGAGTTTGTGTTTGCCAACTGGACTACTTAACTGGCAGTTTTATGGGAATCAATTCAAGCCTTCGATGCAAGATGAAAGCTGTTTACCTTGATCCTTTGCTTCTTAGAAACTGTTACTGGATTCCTAAAGCTGTGTGCACGTTTCACATCCCCGATCAATGACTGGTGTGCTTGACCAATTGTAATTAACCAAGTCTTTTCCTCAGGTTAGGATCCCCTGGCATACATGTCCCTTCTCTTTCTCCCTTTCCAGGACAACCACTTTTATTTCTTTCCAGAATCCCATTGTACTGGATACTGTGAAAACATAGAAGCAGAACCAATCCTCAAATTCTTACAGTCTGAGAATGTTTCTAAAGAATCTAATTAACCTTTTAAATCAAGAGCTACCTCCTGCTTGAAAACTTGTAGATGCTTCTGCTTTCTCTGTTGCCCTCCTAGGTACAACAGATGCCCAGCCCTGGATCCCTTCTTCCTCTAGCCCATTCCCATGCTTTCTTCCATCATGGCAGATGCTTTTGCCAAAGCATCCTCCCTTTTTGAGGAAATCCCCTCCCTGAGCAGTGGAGTGGAATCACAGGGTCAGGAATTACAGCCAGGGCGAGCGGCCCTACTCAATGCTTGTTCCTCTCGATTGCTACATAGCATGAGAGTGATGAGGGGAAGATTGATGTAGTGGTGAGCACAGTTCAGGTTGCATGCTGCTTGCTCCCTGAGAGCCCATTAAAGGGAAGATTTAGATGTAGCAGTGGTTGTTGGGATGACTGGAGAGTTAATTCCACGTGGAGGACAATTAACAGTTCTTAGTGAAGCAGAACCTGCTGTGTGGGGCAAGCTGTCATGCTCAGGGTTTCTTTCCCTGGCCTTTGGAGGCTTTTATCTCACCCCAGCCACCTTCTCTCTCGCTGCCATCTGCCAAACGAGGAGGTAAATGTCAGTCAGGGAAAAGTGCCTGATGCTCTGCAGCCTCTTGGATCCAAATGTCTGCTCCATCCCTGCATGCAAGATTGATAATGCTTTGCAGTGAATAAAGGCAGGTTATTTTTAAGTGGGTGCTGCTTCTCCACTATTTAATGGCATGTAGAAAAAGAGAGGAAAGAATTTCAATGGGCCAAGGCCACACAAAAAAAGGGAAAGTGGAAAATAAAACATACAGCAGCCCAATGCAGATGCTTCTTTTAGCTGTGTTCTTTTTCACTATCATGGGCAAAGTTTTTTGTTCCAGTGCTCAGATGCCACATAAAGAAGCAAAAAGCCATCTAAGCCTGGCCACTGTCATGACATGGAATGTGATGATGGTTACCCTTGCAGATATTCAACATTAGCAGCTTGTAAGTGGCAATCTTTAAAGAGTCATTCAATTATGTTTCACACATTTTCCCCCCAGTATCAGCACTGCAGGCACAGTTGAGATCACTTATCACTTTTAGTTTTTGCACCTGAATGTAAAACATGCTTTTTTCTTTTCCCAGTACAATAATTCTGAACCAGGTTTTACAAGACTTGTTTTGGGGGCTAATTGCAGTCTCTTTCAAAAAGTTTTCACCTGTACATTACACATGATGCAATTTAAACTCCACTTTATCTTCATTTTTGTCTAGGAACACTTTTCAATTTCTTTTCTGTTTTTCCTTAACTATCAGAAATGTCATAGAAGACTGGTAAAGAAACCCATGGAGACTGGTATTAGATAATGGTGCCACAGATTAGCAGTCATACAGAATCTGCCTTAAATCTTATTTTTAAAAATTCATTTAAGTGCATATTTTCATATCAAAATTCAGTCTTTGTCTACAAACTTACTACTGAAACTAAAAACTTTTAATATATAATATTGTAAGAACTTGTTTGATTTGGCCATCTTTGATGGATGTATCTAGCCTACAGACTTTGCAGGTTGTGAGCCACTGTTCTGAGATACCAGCCTGTGAATGCCAACCACTGGCACTATCTGATCTGCATTGCCAGAGCTGTCAGAACATACCAGTGAACCTTCCCCAACACTTACAGCTTCCCCATTTGCTCAGAACTGGATTTCCCTTGGTTGTGGACCAGAAGAAAGTCCATAATCTCCCTATAGTTGCACAAACTTGGATACAGTGATCAGCTTAATTTATTTAAATATAAAACCATTCTGCAAGTTCTTGATTTACGTGAGCTTTTATTTGCAGGCCTTTCATATCACTGGGGACAAAGAAGAAATTGCCTCAGATGCTACTCTTCTTTGAAGCGACCAAATTTACGATTAATTTTATTTCATAAACAAATCAATTGATTTACTTGTACATTTTCAAAAACTTAATTGCATACTCAAGGAGTAAGAGTTATAATTTTAGGGATGAGAAGAGCTGTGTCCTTCATATGTCTTCAAGAAATCCAGTCCTGATTAGGTGCAGAGGACACTAAAAGAATTTTGTGGATTTTTTTTTTGTCTGGGAATATGGTAACACGATTGAAAATAACTGAATTTCCACGATTTAATAACAGTTTTCTCCTTTGTCAGCTGCTAAGTTACTATTTGCAAGTATGTGCAGAAAGGCAGGGGAAGGAATTTTTAACATAATATCGGATGGGAGGACTAGAAACAATGGATATAAATTAGAGGGGGATAGATTTAGACTAGACATAAGGAAGAAATTCTTTACAGTGAGGGTGGTGAAATACTGGAACAGGTTGCCCAGGGAGGTTGTGGATGCCCCATCTCTGGAGGTGTTCAAGACTAGGCTGGACAGGGCACTGGGCAGCCTGGTCTAGTGGGAGGTGTCCCTGCCTATGGCAGGGGGGTTGGAACTCGATGATCTTTAAGGTCCCTTCCAACCCAAACTATTCTATGATTCTATGTGATCCCACTTTTAAGAATCATGGAGTTGGAAGGGACCTTCAGCTAGTCAGATGGGCACATGATCCTTGTGTTGTTACACTTCTCTCTTGAAATCTTTAACTCCTACATTAATATTTTTGTAAAGTTCATTTCTGTCTGAAGGTGCTGTATTATAAACAAACATGATTATGCTCTCTCTCAGAATTACAGAACATCAGAGGTGGGGAGGGACCTCAAGAGATCATCTAGTTCCATCCTCCTGCCAGAGGAGGAGCACCTAGATCAGGTCACACAGGAACACAGCCAAGAGGGGTTTTGAATATCTTCAGAGAAGGAGACCCCACATCCTCTCTGGGCAGCCTGTGGCACTGTTCTGTCACCTTCCCTGAAAAAAAGGTTTTTGTCATATTTCTGTGGAACTTTGTATGCTCCAAAAAAATCTGTAAATTAAGCTGTCAGCCACCAGTTCATTCAAATGTTACCCAAACCATGCTTGCCTTAAGATGTCCAATAACAGTTCTGCACAGAACAGACACTTTCTTAATTTACTGATGTTTAGGTTATTCTTGATACCATTTTTTATCTTCTTGTGACTAGGGTTAATATTCAACTGAAATGTTCTGTTGCTTAGGAACCATCTCGTATTGCTGAATTCATTAATGCTTTTATCCAGTTTGCTCCCAGGAACCTTGTTAGATTGTGTTTCCCACTTTTATCCTAATTAACAGGTACCTAACAAAAAAAAAAAAGAAAAGAAAAGAAAATGTACTTCAGTAGAGAGCATTTCTGCTTATCCTTTGCTAGTCTTTTCCCTTCAGCCTGTAGAGAAACTGCAGTGTTTCTGACCTCAAGCTTCTAATTATTTTTCAGTAAATTATAGTATCTTTTAAGCAAAGCAAATACAATTCTCAGATTAGTCCTGACACTGCTAGCTCTCAAGATGATTAGGTGGGTTCTTCCCCTGGGCACCTAGTGCATTTAGCAGCTGATTTCAATCCAGGCCAGTTTTCAGGCAGTTTGGATGGGGTTTTTTTTTGCTGGTATTGATCAAGGTAAATGTGATGGTAGGTTGGGGCTTGTCACACTAAGCATGGTACAGGGATCTCCCAGAAAGGCTGGATGGTGGTATGCACAGAGCTAGCAGGATGTAGAAACACAGCTGTTGTCCAGGGCTTGCACCCACATATGAGACATATCTGAAAGTTGGCCAAATTCCTAGGCCCTCCTTGTCTCTGCTTAACAGAGCTCCTCCTGAACACCTCTCAATTTACACAAAATATCTCATCTGCTGCCACACAGACATCTTTTAGCTGTCTCATGCTGCAGGATGCTTAACACACTGTTCCTGTTTTCCTCTGGTCATGGGTGCCTGAAAACTAAGGAAGAGCACAGTCAAGGGTTAAGAGGTAAGAAATTGGGTATTCTTCGACCAAGCTGCAAACTCAATTGCATCAATAGACAAAGTAGGACAAACTCTATCAGTGCCATTAAACCACTTGCACACTGTAAGCAGAGTACAAGAACTCTGAAGTCTTTGTGGTGTTTAGAAGGCTCTGCTTTCAATAAGCCTAATTCTTTTAATTAGTTCTTTTTATTTCTTTTAGTTTTCACTGATCAAGGTTTTGCTGGGCCTTTGCTGACCTTGCAGAAGTATTTGCTGCCCAGTGGTATACCAAAATTCAGTGTTTGGCAAAGACTAAACTACAAATCTCTTTTTCTTTTTTCCCCCAAATCCTTTAACTTGATTTCAGAAGCAAAAACCTTTTCTAATTCAGAAAAAGAGGGTGGAGGGGAGTATGGATAACTTAAAATAAATGTGTTGATTGCTGCTGCTCCTCCCACATGCAGAGTGCAAAAATGTCAAGGCAAAGGTGTTTCCATGGTGTTTACCACTTAGACCTCTAGAGTCAATATCCCACCCTGATAATAGCAAAGAGCACAGTAGCATGTAATTTTCAGCTCAGATCTGCAAACTCAAAAGTACTGAGAACATTAGCCAAGGATCTGACTAAAGAACTGAATTCCTAAGTGCTTGTGCAAGCCTCTCAAACCTCTGTGATACCAGTGTCTTCACACTGATGATAAAGAGCCTTGCTTTTTCCATGCTGAGTGTTCAGGCAGAACTGTTCATGTCACAAACATTCTATTTCTTGCCAGCCCTGATTAGATTTACCAATATTTAGCAGCCAAACACAGAATTAAGAGATCTTAAGTGGTCAGGTCCTGTTAGCAATTTGTCTTTGATGTTGCCATGTTAATTGCTTTTTTTCTGCTTTAAGGAGCTGATTAAAATTCCTTTAAAACTCTGTTAAATAGGGATGTGGTGTGCTGCCTGGTTTGTAAAAGCTGACAGCAACATTCAGGTAAAATAAAGACATTCAAGGAACTTAGCTAAGTCCAGAATTAAACTGTAGTCAGTTCTAACGAATTATTCGCCTTAGGTATTTTAATGGTAGTCTGAATAAACTAGGAAAAATGAAATGGAATCTGAAAATTTGGATTTATTTCTGATGAGGATTAATTTCTTGAATGAAAGAGGTTTTGATTTATCTTGTTTCTTAAACAGTAAATGCAATTTGGGCCATTTAGTGCAGAGATTTCATTAATGTAGGTCAATTCAATTCATTCGTTTCGCTCAAGAAAGGGAACAGTCTGGAAAAAAAATATTTTGAGATATACAAAAAGAAAAAATCAAAAGCTGAAAGAAACTTTTCGTTTTAGTTCACTTAAAATCTTTCTATTGAAGCACTGCAATTGGCAAGTTTATCTTTTGTTTGTTGAGAATGTTTTTTTTTAAAATATGTACTTTGGATTACCCTGAAATCAATCTCTTTTCTGATCTTCCAGAACTGCAAGCAAACAAAAAAAACCCAAATCATTTATTCATGCACCTCTGCTCATGAGGGAATCTATCTCTGAAAGCTTTCCAGCACACTTTGGCAGATACTAGAAGTTCAGATTGCTCTGATAGGATTTAGAGATATGTCCAGACAGCCAGATCTTTACTGGTTGTTTCTGAGGTCCTCTGCCAGTATCAGTTCTCACTAGATATTCTTTCCACAGCATTGACATGCTCAAAGCTATGACTGGCAAGCAAAGACACATGAAACAGAAAAAGCTTAAAGGTGTTGGATATGAATATTTTGCTTCATGCTTTTTATGATGCCCTGAAAACATGGTTTGTGAATGAGAGAGACAGGAAAGACAAGAGTAAGTAGCAGCTGTATGAATTCTTATGTGTCCAAAAGACCACTTATATTCACCGTTTCAAAAAATGGTCAGTGAGTAAGATAGTGGGTGACCATGTTCTAACTTTGCTAGAACTGCAGGAGACATCTCAGGTCTACCAGGCAGCAGCGTCCAAAGATAACCTTAGGCTCATTGCAACCAGAAGTAGCCCATCCAGTCCTTAATGCTGCTTTTCTCCTCAAAGGGAAATAGGAAAAAATGTGACAGGAGAGATGGACAGAACAACTGAGAGTAAATCCACTCCTTGGCATGGAAGAAGGGGATATGAGCAAGTCAGACTAAGCTGTCTCTAGTGGATGGAAGCTGGGAAACCTTGGCAATGGAGCTACTTCCATGTGTGACTCATATTAGAAATAATCATTAAATGAAGTGTGGCTGACTTGTGCGGTTCATGTGGAAAGTTACTGTTTAGGTGAAGTGAGAGATGAAACCTGAGGGCTTGCACGCCAGTTTTTTTAAGAGCTCCCCCTGACCCTCAAACTTGCTGAAGATGTTTCTGAGGGAGCGACACTAAGACCCTGCAGAGAAAGGATGGTCCTGTCAGTAGGCCAGGCTTCTTTTGCAGAACTGCTAAACACTATTTGAGCATTTGTACAGGCAAAGAAAGCCTGGTCTACAGGGAAAGAAGCTGATTTTGTGGCTTAAGTGTTGCAATAGGCCCCAGGAGATGCAGATTTAAGACCAATTTCTATTGCAGACTCACTAAAGAGGTGTGAGTTAGTTGCTTGCCCCAGCTGCCTATCTGTAACACTGGAAGAATAATACTTCCTATTACTCCTTTCCTGTCTCATTTAGATCATATTGCCTCCTGGGGAATATCCTGGTTGGTAGTGATATAATGCCGAAACCAAAGAGCTCCAGTCACAAGTGATGTCTCTACATGTTCATATTGCTGCATTCCTCTAAGTCACCCTTTGCTTCTTTTACAGCACCCTTGCCAGCATGAGGGGCTCAGTACCTGGGGCTGAGCTAGCAAAGTCAGGAGATGATTCAGCTTGGATCCCACCCCACCATTTTCCCTCCCAGATTGCTGCCTGTTTTTCAGAGTTTCTGCCGAACTCTGGATCTTCATGGATTGTGTCTATAAATGGATCCCTCGGACAGTCCACTGGTCAGATGAAAGGTGTGTAAAAAACCATGGTCACATTCTCACCTCTGAGGTTCTGCTTCTGTCCGAGGGATTGTAATAAGTCTGAATTATTTTCCAGAAATACGAGCCTGTTTTTTAACAGAACATGACAGAAAGAGGAAAGTAAGAGGTATCTTTTCTTCCCTGTGGTAAGATCAGTGTACCATGACTCAGATGATTACCTGCAATCATTCATACTTACTCTTGGTACAAAATTGCATGCAGCCTCAGTGAAATGCCAAGATGACTGGCATCTAGCCTGAAGGGTGCTGAGGTCCCATGGGAGGATTGGAGGTGAACTTTTCCAATGAGGGGACGCACACTGTGCTCCCCAGGTGACCGAGCTCCTCCACACCCACCCTAAGGGGACAGTTATGCTCTTCTCTGCACAGATAACTAATAGGTTATTCCCATATTTTATTTCAGAAGTATGAGCCTATATAAAGTGTCCTTGAAAAAAATGAGTGGTGCTTCTTTTGTCATCACTGGCAGGTATGTGGATTGCTGCAGCAGCACTGCTCCAGCCAAGACAGTTGAGCAATTCATGGCTGTCCCTTTCAGTGTGGTGCTGGGGGATCCACTGACCCACCTCACATGTGAGCCACAAAGCTCAGAAAACTGCCTGACACCTTCTGAGCACAAGGTGTTTTTGGGATAGAGCAAAAAGGCATTGTCAGAGGATTTGAGGTACCCCAGAGGAGTAGTTTGGGTTCTGTTTCCTCCCTACACAATCCTCAGGTTGTCACTTGGTTTAATAACAGCACTAAGGAGAAAGAAACATCTCAGGGAGACACTATGGAGCCAGATCTGGTTCCAGGACCAGAAGAAAGCCACCTTCTTGCAATACAAATGTTTGGTTTCTGCTGACATTGCTCATGGCTTCACTAATCCACAGCAAGCAAAGTACTCCAGTGAATTCCCTATCTTGGTCTCCTTAGAAATCCTGCTGCTCACTCACCTCACCCCTTCCAGCCCAGGAAGGTTCTGCCTTGGCTGAAGGGATGGTTTCTCCAAAAGCAGATGTATGATCAGGCAGCTCCACAGCAGATCACAGGCAGATACAATGTGATTGGCAATCTGCTCCCTGAAAACAAATGAGAGAAGTAGAATCAGCAGGTGTTTACTGCAGCTGCTACACAATGAGGGGACTGCATGCATGCAGCACACACCATACTTGCCTGTGAGCTGCTGTGCAGACCTGCCCATCCATCTGCAGCCCTTGTACTCACATCAAAAGAAAAGCCCTTTGCAACATTTTCAGAACCCAAAGACTTGAACGCCTGCCTGTGTTAAATCTGCAACTTGTTGCATTTTATGTATATTGAGGGCTGTTCTCTTTACAGTCCTTTCTGAGAGTTTTGGAGTAGTTTGGATGTAAACTGTAATACCAGAGCACTGAGCATTGATGAGACAGACCATGACAGATAACCTATGCCAGCCTGCACCTCTGAATACACACGCTCTGTGTATTTAATGATAATTGCATTTCAATTAGCAGTTTCTGGTCAATCCTCTTATCAGCATAGCCTCTTGAACAGTGCATTGCCTTACCCAGACCCATACAATAAGTCTTTGTGATTGTATATTCTCCGGGCTTTCCATTTATATCTTGTGTCTTAGATCTGCTGGACATTAGTGGGTGTATACATAGACATACAGATTTGATTTATGGAAGCTATAATGACCTTCAATGAGATAATCTCACCTGTCCCCAGAGTGTTAATCTTCATTTCCTGCAGCTACTTCCTCTTAAATCTGGCTAAAGGCAATTGGGTCTGGCAGGAGAACAAGAGTAGCCTTCTCCTGTACTGAGATAAGAACAGTGGTGTCCAGAGAGCAAGAATGATGCCAGCAAGCCAAAGAATCCTGTATAAATTATACAGCCTTCGTCAAGATTTCATGGAAGTTAATTCTATTTGTCCTTTGCTCTGTTTCTCAGTAGTCAGGCTCCTGCTGTAATTACACCTGGAACTTTTTCTTAAGCTCCTTGTTTTTGCATTCCAGCCCAAGGTCATGCTGGGGAGCTCCAGGTGAACCAAGCAGTGCTTGAGATTTTAAGTGCAAAAGGTCTTGGTTTTTCTGCAATCAAGTTATTATTGTTTGAATGGATTTGCAAGCAATACCCTGTCATGGCTGACTTTTCTGGTATGTCTGAAAGGAAATATTTTAATAATGTTTTCTGTTCTGGAAAAAAAAAGTGAATTAAATGCATGAATGCTTGTCCAAATTCATGATTAAAGCAATCCCACAAGGTGGGAATTCTGTTTTTCTGACAGGATAATTCCCTGTTCCCAGGATGCTAGGTGGACAAAAGCAACATTCCTGNGCATGAATGCTTGTCCAAATTCATGATTAAAGCAATCCCACAAGGTGGGAATTCTGTTTTTCTGACAGGATAATTCCCTGTTCCCAGGATGCTAGGTGGACAAAAGCAACATTCCTGGTGCCTTGCAGCCCTGTGTATCTCTGAGATGAACACTGCTCATTAGAGCACAAATCAGGACACCCGTAGTCCATCCCCAGATACATTCTTGACTTATTAAATCTCCTCTGCACCTTAGTGACACCAGATGGACATTGCCTTAGTGAAAGCTTGTCTGAGGCTAGTAACAATCTTGACATGTTTATTGAACAATGTGTGAAACATGGTTTTAATTCCTGGCTGGAAAGGTGATATTTAAGCACATAAATGTGTGCATATTTTTGTATACATTAAATAGGGGGCCAGTAAAGAGAAATCTCATTGATTCGTGAAATAATTTATTGTCTCAAATAAGAGAACCTGAGAGTTTCTTGTGTTAGAGGTGTCGATTATAAAATAAACGGCACTTTTTATTGAGTAGCCGTGCCTGTTCCCCAGCCTCAGAAGATACATTACCTACACTGCTCCAATCTCAGCATGAAGCCAGTCAGTCAGCAGTGTAAATCTTTCTTCTCCTCAGGTCATCACAGAACACTTCAGCTGAGGGGTTTTATTTTTTCTCCCCTTTTTTTTCTTTTGCATTGTTTATAAACCTGCCAACATCTGAAGAAGGGACTTGTGTTTGTCCCAGAGGTCACGTATTATACAAATCATTTGCTGGTTCAGTTACAGGCACTACAAGCTGTCTTGCCTTCGGTTTGCAGGCTGGAAACACTTGCCTTTTGTAATTGAACCAGACTCATCCACCTGTGTGTGGTGAGATTTGTTAGGCACTGTATCTTTGTCTGATCATGTTCAAGTAGTATGGAATCAAATCAAGATATCTGGAAAAAAGGTTTGAGTCAGAAGGAACTGGCCTGATACCATGATTCTATTTTATCTTGGGATTTCCACACTGGAAGTATTCCAAGGATGATGTTTAGTAGAAAAAAAAGGGAGCTTGGGAAAATCATCTTTGTCTTTCACAAAAATTCAGTGTGGACAAAATGAGATAATCAACCGTGTCGAGTTTCCTAAAGAGCTGATTTGAAAAAAAAAAAAGAAAATCTCCCCATGGAGCTCCTGAATGAAAGCAGGGAAGGCAGCCATTGAAGTGGCTAGTGGTGGTTAGTCTCTTCAGCCCAGTGCACAGCAATGCACGTGGGGATGATTGTCATGAAACACCAGAATGAGTTGCTGATGGATACAGCAGGATGAAAGACCAAGAGTGGATAAGGAGCTTAATACAAGCTTGGGAAGGGTTTCTGGCCTTTATGCTACCTCAGGGACAAGTTAAACCTAAGGAGGACTGAGAAAAGAGAAAAGAGGGAAGGTGGTGTACAACAGCTTCAAAGTGCAAGAAAAGATGAGACTGGCCCTTTCTCAAGAGCTTAGAAGCAAAATTGGCTTCCTGGAGAGAGAACATAAGAAATCTGGCAACCTAAATATATTTAAAGGGCTTACAGCTCTCCAGGGAAAATTTTGAGGCTATTGAAGTGGAAAAAACCCATTTGCTAAGATTAAACAGGCTTTTTTTTCCCAAAAGAAAAAATAAAAATAAAAAACTGACAAAGCAGACAAATGTTTGGCAGGAGACCAAGGAAAGAAGAAGACGAAAAAAAAGAAGAAAAATAGCCACAACCTGGCAGTAACCACAACATGATGTGGGAAATTTGGGTGGGGGAGAGGTCCAGCCTGCTTTCTCTTTGTCTTTCAGAAAGGCTGTAAGGGGAAAGTGAATTATTAGTCCATGCAGAATTTCCTAAAGAGCCAACTTAGCAAAAAAGAAAAAAAAAAAGTTCTTGTAAAGCCAAAAGAGAGCCTTTCCAAGCAGAAATGTGAAAATTCAAAGCCAATGAGAATCCTTGCAGAGTTAATGTTGAGCAGGCCTTAGTACCTGGTGCGTGATAGGGAATGACAATTGCTGCTTGACCTTGGGCTTGAGCCTAAAGTGGAGAACAGGCTTGGTCACCATGAGTGGCTCATGTGATGAAATGGCAGGTGCTGAATGGGTTTGACTCAATTGATTGCTCATTTTGAAGAAGTTGGCTGTGAAAATGTTAGTGTGAATCAGTTTGAGGCTTCTAGTCCTCCATCCCTGAAACAAGACACATGCTGTTGATATGAACTTACTCATCTTGGCTTCTCAGCATCTCCATCCTTAACAGCCAATGTAAAGATGGACATCAGAATGTGTGATATCTCATCTCTCGGTATAGCAGCAAGTCATTGGAGCTTTACCCTAGAGAGGAATCAGGGAGGGAGCAAAGTTTCTGTTGAAACTGTCCATAAATCTTGGCAACATTTCTGAAGTGGTTGGCAGGTCATAGAAAACTTCTACTTACAGTGAGGTGAAGATGAAAACCTTCATGCACAGCGGTACAATTATACTATTGAATCCAAAGGAGTAATCAGGCTTATGGGAGAAATGCTCTTGCATTTCCATGGCCAGCTAGGTGTGAAGGTCCCCAGCAGAAGGTCAGTATTAAACTGCCTTGTTAAGACTGTGAGCTGAGATGTCAAGCTTATCAGTCCTTCCCTCCCACAAGTATGAAAGATAGATGTAGGTTCTCATAGAGTATATTCCCCTAAGATCAATGACCTGGTTAAGGCTAATTACCACACACTCTCACTCTGAATTAAAAAGGACCTCAGTATCTGAAAAAGCCCCATATGATTAAGTGGCTCCAATGATTAACTGTGATAAGAGTGTTATGATACTTCCAGGTTTGCTCAATGCTACATATTTGTCACTCTCTGGATCCAACACGTGGACCTTGGAGCTCTGTTTCAAATGCTCTGCAAAATTAATTAGGGGTCATTAATCAATTGGGAGTGGACAAACCAAAGAATGCTTTTGAGCACCAGTTATGATCAGCAAAATTTGATCCCTGGGGTGTTGGTTGGACTAGTGACCCCGGTGCTCCTTCATCAGCATCCACTTTGCACCTGGCTATAGTCCATGCCTCAGACTCTGACTTGATATGAATTCTGAAGGTTCTGATGGGTCCTGGTTTATCTTTGTCTGCTGTGATCCTGACTTACACAGGTTTCCTGTAAAGGCTGCAGTTTTCTGCCTCTACAGCCACTCTTAAGCAAAGGACAAAGGAAACAACCTTGAGAAGGCAAAGCTGATGGCTATTGGAAATTATTTCTGTACAGTCCCTACAAAAGGGAAAATAGCAGCTAAGAACCGCCCTTCAGTCTCAGAGCAAATGTCCAGCTGGAGCAGAATAGTCTCTCTGTCCATGGTTAGTGCTTAAAAATAAATCTAAGAAAGAGGGAAAGCAGAGAAAGAAAATTCTCTGCCAACACCCCTCCTCGTTTTTGAGTAATCTGCAGTTTAAAGAGTCCCAGATTGGAGCTTGGATCCACTTCACTGTGTTTAATAAGCCCTTGATGTACTTTTCTTCCATGAATTTGCCTAATTGCTTTTTGAACCCATTTATACTTTGGGCAATGAGCTCTACAGTTTGATTATGCTTTGTGTGTGGAGAAGGACTTCCTTTTGTTTGTTTAAATCTGTGGCCTGATCAGTTTATTTGGCGCCTCATATTTCTGCCTTACAAAAACCAGTGAATAATTGTTTGCAGTCTCTTCCTCTGTGTTATTTTTGATTTTATGTAACTGTACATACACCCCTCACTCATTTATTCTCCTTATTGATGAGCCCTAGCATCTTGATTAATGTGTACAGGACCTCTTCCATCCCCATCTGGTCATACTTGCCAGCTACCTCAGTGCCCCTTCTATTTCTACAGAGTATGTGTCTGAGAGAGCAGAATCAGAACAATCAGGATATGAGTCATTTTAGCAGCATAGTGATGTTTTTTCTTTTGTTCTCTAGATCTTTCCTAATTATGACACTAGCACCCTTTATATGCCTCTCTGACCCACAAACTGAACTGACTTTTTCTAAGAAATTCATAGGGATTCCAAAATATCTCCTAAGAGACAGTAGCTAATTTGGAACCTGTTGATTTTGCTCATGTGCATCACTTTGCATTTGTCAACACAGAATAGCTTCTGGTCTGGAAGGGTTGTAACCATGAATTTTGTAAAAAGAAAAACCCAAAAGTTTTCCTACTTGCATTTCAAATAGAGAAAGATTCAGATTTATCCTTCCTAAACTACTGAACTCCTCCCTGACAAACTCCAACAAAAGAATTTATTATGTTTTTCCACTATAGCCTTTTCTTCCTTGAGCTCCCATTACCCCCCTAATTATGAACTGCCGGTATAAAATATCTGACAAGTTCCTTGTTTCCAATTTGCTTGACTTGTTACTTCGATTGCCTTTTGGGGGTTGTTTCTGAAAATCTTTTTTACCCTGCTGTATAAACTTCAAATTGAACTTGGCCAAGTTTGCTTTTTTCTGTTTTCCTCTCTTTGGCCCAGTTTCTACTCTTCAGTGGATTTTTTCTACTTTAAGTATCTTTTTTTTTTTAAATCTGCAGCT
>VZTY01011084.1:0-22893 GCA_013400935.1 Turnix velox
TTTTGACTGGCATCTGCTGGAAGTTTAAAACCAGCAAAAAAAGGAACCTTTTCATTTAATATTTTAGAGTTCAAAGGCAGTAGCAGTATTGCAGCATATAAAATAATTGCTTTCTTATTAATGATGATGGGGAAATTTAAAAAAAAATAAAAATTTCTCAATAAAAATGTGTAAATCCTCATTCAGCTGTGGCTTTTGCTGCCTGTGCTTCTGGTCCTGGCAGCTTGGCCAAGATAAATAGAGACGTGCTGTTATGTGAGTGACCCGTTTATGGCTGAAAGAACTGGCAACAGTGTTATAAATCAATTTGCATGAAGGAATTACTGTGAACATCTAATTAGTAGAATTGAGGCCACTTTACTATTCAGAAATAGCGTAGGAACAAAATATTTTCATTGTTCCCTCTTCCTGAGTGCCACTTGCAGTTGTTTTTCACACGTTGTCATGTGCAGTTTGGGTCCTGGGAATAACTTGGGGTCTGTTCATTGCACAACTGTGTTGTCCTGATGTTGAGAGACTGACTATAGGGTCAACAGCATAAATAGAATATTCTTGATCAGATGTTTTGCAACACTGTGATTAGGGTAACCACAGCCATCAGCCTAAGTTCTGCTTTACACCAAGGAAAAAGGGCTGTAGAGGTGAAATCAAAATCTCCTAAATTTTGTAAAATATTTTCTTTAATTCTATCTTGCTAAACCCATTATTTTCAAAATGTTCCACAGAGCCACAGCCATTCCTGATATGTGGGTTTGTAGGCTGGAATGCTGCTCATTGATAAAATGAGGCTGTACAGACTGGGCTTGGTACTCCAGAATTGTGAGAAATGCCAGATGGAGGGAAATACTAATTTCTGTAACCCTTACTAGTATGGTCCATGTGCCATTTTTGCCACAAGATCACACTCCTGACTTGTGCTTCACACTTTAACACTTCATCAGAATCCTCAGGTCTTTTCAGTAATGTATGGGTAAAAGATATTAGCTATTTGGAGATCATAGAATCATAGAATAGTTTGGGTTGGAAGGGACCTTAAAGATCATTGAGTTCCAACCCCCCTGCCATAGGCAGGGACACCTCCCACTAGACCAGGCTGCCCAGTGCCCTGTCCCGCCTGGCCTTAAACACCTCCAGAGAGGGGGCATCCACGACCTCCCTGGGCAACCTGTNGAAGTTACTCTGAGGTCCCCTCTGAGCCTTCTCTTCTCCAGGCTGAACAACTCCAACTCCTTCAGCCTGGCCTCATAGGGCAGTTGCTCCAACCCTTTGATCATCTTCGTGGCCCTTCTCTGGACCCTCTCCAACAGCTCAATGTCCTTCCTGTGTTGAGGGCTCCAGAACTGGACGCAATACTCCAGGTGGGGTCTCACCAGTGCCGAGTAAAGGGGTAACATCACCTCTCTTGACCTGCTGGTCACAGTAGAGGGGTACAGAGATACATACCTGCTCTTGGACTATGTTTCTTGTTGATAATCTGCTGAAAAGCTGATTTAGGATGATGTGCAAACTTTGGTTTAATCTTCATGGATGGAGCTGGAGCCTTTTTACCAGTCCTAGCCAAAATGAAAATGCCACTGCAGTTTATGATACCAAATAGTTATTGCTTACTATGGTAACATGGCAGCTATGTGGCAGGGCTGAAGATTATAATAGAGGAAAAGTTCCCTGGAATGTTAACAGTCAGAAATAGATACCTCTGGACACTTGAGCATGCCTGTAATTACCCAAATTGTGTCTCATGCTTCAAGAAAGTCACTCCCTGGGTGTGTCACTTTGGGATTAAGGTACCAGGACAGACTTCTGTTATTTAAGCATTTTTATTTTTAAATATGAAGTGCAGCGTGTAAAATTTAAGAATTGAAGCACAAAATAATGAAATTCCTTTTAAAAAAATACAGGACAGCAAAGAATTTACAGGAAAATTAAACCTAGATCCCTTCCAACCTTATCTATTCTATGAATAGCTTTCAGATTCATAATCCATATGCAAAGTGCTTAAATTGAAAGGAAAGAGGAAAAACATGAGCAAAAATGTTTTGAAAAGCAACACAATTTATTGCAGTAGAATATAGACAAATAGTAGGGATGAGGCTGTAATGGAACTGCTTTTCCCTCTGAACAAGCAGGTCTTGGCTGTAGTTTCCTGGTAGGAGTATACAGGTGGTGCACCAAACACATGATTTGGGATGAAATAAACTGTGTTTGGGAAGCCTGTTATAAATAATTATTCTTACCTACACATTTGGATCATCTTTATGTACACAAGTATGTTGAGCATTTAATAAATAACCTTTAGATGCTGGGACAGGGAGCATTTCAGTGCAACCAAAAGTGCCCAAAGAATCCTCTGTGTGTGTTTTGTCCTTAAATCTAAAGCTCTGTTCCCTTTGATTCAAATAATTACAGTTTCCTTGGTGATCTTCACGTGCCAAGCACTGAAGATTTTACTTTTTGTTAATCCTTTTCTATTTGGAAGAAGGCATTCTTAACAAGAATCAACAGTGCATGCCAAAGGCATGTTATTAAATAATGGGTGGTCCAAGTGTAGGCTTCTGAGCTTGACTAGCCAGAAATTTTTTCTTAAGCAGGCATTTACTGTATTTACTTAGGGATATTAGGATTTACTAGAAATTAGATGTTCTCAGTATGCCAAAAAAGTGAATATAGGGGAGCTAAAAATTGCAAATGTGATTGTATTTTCTAAAACCCAAGTCTTTTATGAAGAAGTTTTATTCTTTACAGAATTGCCACTTATGATGTTTTTCTATTTGTTCACAAGTAGTTTTTCTATTTGTCCTCAGCTCTTCATTTGTTACTTTATTCTCCTTAAAACCCAGGAAGATGCAGAGACTTTCTGGGTTTGTGTTCCACTCCCTCTGCCATGTTGGACATCTAGATAGTGGATCTCAAAATCCTTCCTCTTGAGATGGTTTTTTCATCCTCTTGAGAACCCAGATATTGACTATTCTCCTCTTCCTTCCTTGAGAGAACACTTGTGAGGAGTTTCCTCTAGGAATTGGGACTGGGCAAGTGGTAGAGCTGGTCATAGTTACATGTCACCTCGTAGTATGGGCTATACAAAATTAAAACTGAGTCACTATTGTTTTGTAAACACTACGTTGGACATTAATGTTAACAGTTGTGCATGACAGGATTTCTTTTGTTAAGGATTCTGGGTATTTTTGTGGCCCTGCAAAGAAGATAAAAACTGCTGGACAATTTCCCCATCTTGTACAGCAAAGATCTCTTCATGATCTACCCTCAGGTCATCTGCATCAGGGAATTTAATTTACTTCTTTTGTTCTGTCAGCCAAACATAATTCAGCTTTTAACACTGCCTTGCAGTTGAAGTAGCTTCTCCTTCCAATTTCCTGTCTCTGTACTAATCCTTCAGATGGCAGCAACTCCATCATTAATTATCAGAGATGGAGGAGCAAGTTTATTTCAGTGTCTTCTTTGAAGCTCACCCAAGAGGAACAGAGTAAAAATGGAGGTGGGTCTGGCAGTGGCATGTGTTGCCCCAGGGTCCCAAGTCCCATGCTCCCATCCTTGAGGAGGTCCTGGCTGCAGAAGGGAGACTGGAGGCTCTCTCCCATCCATTGCATCCCTTGGGAAATGTCCCCTGTGGGAATACCTTCCTGGGAGCCAAAGGAGGAGCTCCTGGGAGAAGGACAATCTGCATGTTGCATGTGGAAATTTGCATGCTGTGCTGTAGATAAAGGTCTTTTGTAATCACCTCATAATTATATTATATTTAGGTCCTGCCAGGATTTCTTGGAGCCTTTGGCCAGAATTTGATGGTCACTTTCTTATGTCTATCTTATGGACATAATGTTCATTCTTATGACAGACTATTTTTTGTTAGTGATGTCTGATTTACTGTACTCCTACTACAATTACTGATTTCTTAATGATGAGGAATGCTCTACTGCTATGTGGTTGGCAATCTGATACTTGTAATTATGAACCAGCAAGACTATGCTTCCTTAACATTTGTGATCTCTAAGAAAATAATCTCCCAGGCATCTTCTCAATTAGAAAAAAAAAAAGGAAATTGTGGCAGGATGGAGTAAAGTTCATTCCAAAAATCGTTGCCCTGGGGGATCTGGATGAGCTCTCTGCTGAGAGCTGCTTGTCTTCTTGTGTCTCCAGTGGTAGCTTTCAGAAGCACATAATTTAGGACATAATTATTTTCCTTAGATACAAATTTTCCTTAGATGAAAAGAAAATGGTGGTGGCTCCAGCTGAATTCTTAACTTTCTGCTACAGTTTTCAAGCTCAGTGATCCAACACCTCATATAATTTGAGACCTTACAAGTTCCCACATACCATGACAGTATATTTAGATAAAATGTGTAAATAGACATGCAGGCAAACATGCTGTGTGTTTTCCTTTAAAATATCACCCACCATTCCTTAAGGCTGCTCAGCACTGTCTACAGCTTTTGCCAGAAGTTTTCCTACAAGCTCTGAAATAAGAAATTGATCTACTTGTTTTCTGCTGCAGCTGCTTGTTAATTTAATCTTTTCCCTGGAATAAAATAGATTTTTCAATTTTGGAAACAGGGAAGGTCATCTTCACCTTTCTTTGCTAATATTGCTGACTATCTGGTCAGCTTGTGTTTAACTGTAAAAGCATTTTATTTCTTATCCAGAATAATATGTGTGGTGACACAGAATATTAAACTTTTCCAGGCTAGAGGTGAGGAATTAGTTATTAGTCTCAAAAATGCTTCACAGCAGTCAACCAGCTTGTAAGCTCTATGTCCTGTGCTGGTGAGGAGCTGCCAATGGTCTCAAAAGGTGATTTTCAGCTTTATTAAAATCAAGAATCTGGATCTGGGTGAATGGGAGCTCCACCACTCACTGGTGGGCTTTGCTCTGCAGGGCTGTGTTCCCAATGGAGCATAAATGGTGTTTCTTCTGTGATTCAGGAATAGGAAAAGATGCCTTGTCTTAAAATATGAAGCATGAAAGGGGGGAACTTCAGGCCATTTAACTTCACCCAGGCTTGATTAACTTAGAGTCTGAGAGATTTATTCAAAAGCATGTTGAATGTAACAAAAATCACATGCAGAGTACATTAATACAAAAAAAATACATAAAATGTAATATAGCTGGTAAAAGCAAAATGCTCAGTACACAGTTAAGAACAAATACTGTGCCACAGAAATATTTGTTTTAACCAGATGGTCTTAAGTAATGCAGTCAGAGCTGTGGTCACAGTACATTAGTTTTGTTTCCATAGTAACACTAGTTTGGCAGACTGAGTTATTTAGATCTGCACTGCAGTGTTCATAACAGTCTAATCCTTATATACATGCTTTTATTGAAATTGAAAATGATACTTGGGCAATTGTGCACATGCAAAAAGTGTGCAGATACCACACTTTTCCCAGAGCAAGAACTGGGCAGAGAAGGCTCGATTTACTTTTACCAGGTGATGACTCCAAAAGCAGCAGTTAAACTGTTCATCAGGTTTTGATTTACATCAGTAAATAATAGTGTTTTAACCTGTCATTTTGGAAATAGCTGCTGTTCTATGGTCTGAGAAATACAGATTTAGTTGAGTATATGCAGTGCATGCCTACAAATGGTGTTTATTGTTTAATGTAGGTATTAAAGTTTTATTAAATATGGTGTAAATAGAAATATGACTTTAAATATAGGCATAAATATATGGCAGTGGCACTAGGTTGTGTGGAGTGCTAGTGAGTGTGCTGTAGGTAGCTCTTGAGGTGTAGGGGATGAAGCACAGCTCCTACTTTTCCTGTGAAACTTCTAGAAGAACCTAAAGTCAGTAACTACAAGCATTTAGTACAGAAAGTATGTTTATTAGCGAATCTTAGGTTATGAAATGAATACTGAGATTTTTTTTAAGCAACTCAATTGTGCACTGATTTCCAGAATTTCTTAGTGAAATAAATCTAATGTAGAGATAGCAAATTGTATTATTAGCTGTGATAAGTAGATGCTTATAGAATAATTAAGAGTGATGGTTATTTATGAAATTCAGACTCAGTTTTGCCAGATGGGAACAGCCAGCCTTGTAATATTTTGTGCTACATAGAAATGCAGAGAGATAGTGCAGCACTTTGGGACACAGAATGGGTGACCAGGTCCATCTGCAGTTGGAAATCCCACTTTACAGCACAAAGGATGAAATTTATTTCTTTTCTAAGCTAATCAAAGTCTTCCAGACATTTACAAAAGGATTATTTCCTTAAAATGAGGATAGCAAGTAAGATGATGGATTTTTCTCTCTGCTGCCACCAAAAGGGTGCTCTAAAGCCCCTCTGCCACCAGCAGACTGCAGAGGGGCTCCAGATATTCCAGGATAGGATTCAGAATTGGTTTAGCAAGTTTTGACAGAGGCCAGAAGTCTAATTAAAAACAAATGTGCATCCCCTTTCAGCTACAAGTGAACAAATCAAATATAGTTACTTTTTTCCCCTTCTTACTGACTGTTAAAAAAAGAAAAAAGCTATTTTAANCCCCCCCCTCTTACTGACTGTTAAAAAGCTATCTTAAGGTAATGTCTGAAGTCAATGAAGCAAAATTGATATTTTTAGCGATAGTTCATTGAGCATCCTACAGAAGGAGGTATTTTACTGTATCAAACTATGAGCTGCCTGTTTTTTCTAAGGGTTTTTGCTTGCTTTCCATTCAAATTATAAGTGTCCAGTTATTTTAGAAGTGGTTTTAGCAAAAATAGACTTGTGAGGGGAACAGTTTAATACTGGATGTTATATCCCTCTGACTGTGAGCTCATGTGTCATGTGGAGGAGGAGGCACAGGGCCCTCAGGAACCCACTTTTCCACTCATCTTTGCTTAATGCCTCCAACCCTAAGAATCTGGGCAAAGGACTTGCCTGAGGAAAGTTAAGGAATATTTATTTCTGCTCTGTCAAACCTGTTGTGTGTAGAACATTGTTTTTTTCCCCTGTACTTTTGCTTATTTTCCATAATAGTATTTTATAAACAGTATTTCCAGTATTAATAACAGTAATAATTTCCAGTAGTATTATTTCCAGTAGTATTTTATAAAAATTTGCCTAGTGGCTGCCTCTTTGATTTATATTTCTAAAAAATTTCTAAAATTTTTTCCCTGGACTTCGTGTTGAGAAATTGTGTAATTGTGGATATAATACAAATATATACAAAGTATTAAATTAAAATGAGGATGTCATAAAGAAAGGCAGGTGTGCCACCACACTTTGAGTGTTGCAGCTTATATAGAAGACATCAGGACACTTTGGAGTTACCTTGTGAAGTCTTCAAATCATCAATATTGGTTTCAAAATGACGCACAAAGAAATATTTTTATTTCTCTTAAAAAAACACCTAAGAAGTCAGTGACTGAAATAGGTTAGGGGGAAATTACTTTGTGCTGATTTTTCATGGGCTTTTTGCTTTGCCTTTGATGTAACATTCAGTAGTGTTTACAGAAATAGCAAGGCTCACAAATAATTTATGTCCCATCGATCTTTTAGGTGATCCTGATATAAGAAAAAAATAGGTTTGTGGTCATTTTTTTTTCTGTTCTCCATATGGTTCTTTTGATTGAGGATTTTTTTTTTTTTTGGCTAAAACTTTGCTTAGAAATGGATAAGAAGAAATTTAGTTTTCATTTTTGATTCAGGGTAAGCATTAACTATTAGCAATAGCTATTAGCAATAGGTTTGAGTTTACTTGACTTATTAAGCCTGCCTGTCAGGAAACCTGAGGTGTTCTCTGANTTTCTGTTCTCCATATGGTTCTTTTGAAACCTGAGGTGTTCTCTGACTTGCAGAAATAATGTGGCTACCAGGGCTTTTGCAGAGCTGGCCAACATCTTGCCAGCTTGGAAGAGCAAATTTGACCTGCTCACCTTCAGCCTGAAAAGGTTTCAGTGAGTGTGGGCTAAGTGTTTGCAAACCTCAGCTTTTAAGCTGTTTTCATATTTATTCCAGGTGAAAAACAGTTCAGTAAGAAAAGAAAAGGCACACATATTGCTTTAGAAACTTAACTTAAAGGAGGATAAGACATGATTGGAATAGAGCAAAGTATTATTTTAATAAACTTTTATACAGTTTTTCATTTGAACCAAATTTTTCATTGAAAACATTTGTTTTTTCTAATCAATTTCAGAGAAAACACACAGGAGAAAAACCAAAACTCCCATTTTCTTGTGAAGTGAGCATGTGTTGACTCTTCTTTCTCCTGAAATATCTTTTATAATATCTTTTCTCCTGAAAAAATCTTTTATGAATACGCTCCCAATTAGAAAGATAAAAATCACAAAAGAGAAAACAAATATCTTTAAGGACTTTAGAAAGCACCCAGAATGACCTGGATATAGAGAGGCACAACTGGGTTCTGTGCAGCCCTGACACATCTGCCTCCCCTGTGTGCTGTGGTCCAAATGAATCCTCACTTTAATAGCAATAAACTCTTGCTACGACCATCCTGCTCTCTAGATATGGTGTGTTTTGGTTAAATGGATTCTGATCAGGGAACTGAAAATGATTCCATCCTTATAGGGACCCCTGTGCTGAGGTCACAGCTCGGTGCCTGGTGACACCTGTGATGTCACAGCCCTGTCACCCCACATCACTGGGACCATGGTGATGGCCGAGGCGGGCAGGGCTGGGGGTGTGTGGGGTGTGCTGTGTCATCACTTCCAAATCCAACCAAGTTAAAAATCTGAGTTGGGGGCTTCATTTTGCTGTCTTTGTCCTGTTCCCAGGGACTTTTTAATAGGGTCCAGGATGGAAGGACTAGGAGTAATTGATGCAAATGGGAAGAGGTGAGATTCAGGTTGCCCAGAGAGGTTGTGGACGCCCCCTCTCTGGAGGTGTTCAAGACCAGGCTGGACCTGGCACTGGGCAGCCTGATCTAGTGGGAGGTGTCCTTGCCTACGGCAGGGGGGTTGGAAATTGATGACCTTTAAGGTCCCTTCCAACCCAAACTATTCTATGATTTTATGATTCTTTTGCTGCCCCTTCAGGACGGAAAGGACTGGCTCCTGCAAAAGGTTAACTTGAAGCAGGTTGGGTTTTGTGATTGATGATGCTTCATTCCTGATGCAGTGCTAGCAGCAATCATGAGTTCTAATTTAGACTATACTTATCTCCCCTTCCAACAGGCATCTGTCTCTTCTGAACTTGCAGGAATAAATTTACTCAGGCATGAACAGTAAGTTGTGTAGGGGGTTTCAACTATGCCCAGGTAAAAAGCAGAACTTTAAACCAAGCCACTTTATAGTAGCTGAGCCAGCCAAAGAGGCCACTACATGACATTTGACAAATGTATTAACTTTTAACACCTTCAAATGTACTAACTTGTCCTATCTAACCACATGAGGTGGAGCAGTGCCATGCAGTGCATGCCATCCATAGCAGCAGGCAAGAACATTTTCTGTGGTGCCTTGATATCTGCTATCAGTTTGGCTCTGCAAGATACTCTGGGACTCTGGTGACAGTGACTGGCTGAGAACTGGTAAATGCCTCAAAAATATTCATAACACTTTGACATTTTAAAGCACCTTCCTGCTGTATTTTTAGGGACAGGGGAATGAGTTGTGACAGGCATTTAGCCTTTCCTTGCTGCTCAAAAATACCTGTGGACCTGAGCAACGTGGTGGTTTAATTAGTCGAGGAGATGGGTTGTGGAACTGATGCCTCCAAGCACTTGAACAGGACTAATTTTAAGCATGTGAATATTGTGCTTGTGCTTGGCTGCTGTCAGCTGAGTTGGAATGGCAGGCTGGCAGGCTGATAAACCACAGCTACTGGGGTCAGCTGAGGGCCTGAAGTTAAGCATGAGCTGAAGCATCTTGTTGTGCTGGTGCCAGTGGTGAAGTGGGAATGTTGTCCTGGAGCATGATGGCCTCTGTCAGGATGGCAGTCTTGCAGTTTGTGTGTGCTTTTGTTAAAGGACTACATATTTTTAAAGGACTACTTGGCTCTGGTGAAACCCTAGCTGAAGTACTGTGTCCAGTTCTGGAGCCTTCAACATAAGGACATTGAGCTGTTGAAACAGGTCCAGAGGAGGACCATGAAGATGATCAAAGGGCTGGAGCAACTGCCTTATGAAGACAGGCTGAAGGAGTTGGGGTTGTTCAGCCTGGAGAAGAGAAGGCTCAGGGGTGGTCCTCCTAGTAGCTTGTCAATATCTGAAGGGGGCTACAGAAAGGCATTGGGTAGGACTTTTTAATAAGATATCTAATGGCAGGACTAGAAGTAATGGATGCAAACTGTAAGAGGGTAGATTTAGGCTGGATATAAGGAAGAAATTCTTCATTGTGAGGGTGGTGAGACACTGGAACAGGTTGCCCAGAATGGGTGTGGATACTCCCCTTCTGGAGGTGTTTAAGGCCAGGCTGGATGAGGCATTGAGCAACCTGATATAGAAGTACATGTCCCTTCCCATGGCAGGGGTTTGGAACTAGACAATCTTTAAGGTCCCTTCCAACCCAAACCATTCTGTGATTTAACTTTCTCACTTAGATTTGTACTTCTTCATCTCTCATTCTCTTCCCAGTACTGTTATATTAAAACCAGCTGCAGGCAGTTCCTTATTAGCTGTATGTAGGTATATACCATTTTGCTCCAGATATATTAGAATACTTACAAAATCTGTCTTATTTAATTTCTGAACATCACTTCACCTGCAGTCTGTATAGAGAGTTCTGTCTGCTTTTTGTCTTTCATGAATTGATAGAGTTAAGCTGCTTGCAGAAGGAAAAGATGCACTATTGAGTAAGTAGGTCATGGGAACAGCCAAATGATGGTGTTTTTGTAAAGAAATGAAGAAGAGTTAAGACTGTAAGTGGAAAGCTGCTGTGCAGGAAGATGGGCATCTCCTGGGATGGAGGGACGTGCTCTGCCTGCGGCGTCTGGCTCAGCGGAGTGCTGCTCTGCTGGTCATACTCCCTAACATCATCCCCTCCACTGGTTTACCACAGACAGCAAGTTTCAGAGGTTTACTCTTGTGGATTGGCTTTCCTAAAGATTCTAGTTTTTCTTACATTGAAGCTTACAAACCTGGGAATGCACAGCAGTGGGGGAAAACTGTTTAAGGATGGATCTGTCCCCACCAAAAAAAGCCTCAATTGCTTTGACAAGTTAATCATGACAGTGGAGAGAACTCACCTTGAAGGCACAAGGTGGAACTGCTGGAGGTTCCTGGGAAATGAAAGTGTTTTAAGTGCTGTAATAAAACTGTGGCTGATTTTCTTTTGAGACTCAGGTTGCAGGTTAGAGCAAAGTCACTGTGTTCTTGATGCATATTTTTCATTTGGATTCAAAATCTTTGATTAATGTGTACACAGCAGTCAAAAATTATGTAAAAGCATGTTATGGTACTGGGAATTTTTTTTTCCTTAATTTTCTTTAAATGTTCTTCTTTAGAACCTTAGAAAAAGGTTCACTTTGCTCCTAAAACAAATTTTAAACCCCACAGCTAGGGATGTTAGGTTGGCCATCCAGGAATAGGAGAATGGAGTGGTACTTAGACTAATCCATATACTTTAAAAAGCATGGACTAACATAGCAACATTTTTAAGCAATTTTTTTTTGGATGGAAGTTTTTTCTCCTTTTTTTCCTATGCTCTATACTAGTTACAACCATCACCTTAGTCTGTGAGATGGAGGGAAGTCTAAACTACTGACAGTATCTGTAGAAAAGAGCTTTGCAGTTGGCTTGGTTCATACATTTTTGAGCAGAGGCTGGAGATGGAAGAACAGAATATCACAGCCAGATGTGGCTGGGTATGTATGTCTGCCTAAATGTACTTAAATGGTCAACAAATAACTTCTATGGTCACAAGAGTTTAGTATATTTTATAATTAGGCCATGGTGTTCAGAATGTTCCCATCAGAAGGGTTTCTTTAACTGATAGATTCAATTGCTCCACAACAGAAAAAAAAGTAAAAAGTTTTATTTTTCACTTCCAAGCTGCTAGACTGGGAGTCAGTGTGTGCAGAACTTGTGCCAGGGCTTTCTGNTTATTTTTCACTTCCAAACTGCTAGACTGGGAGTCAGAACTTGTGCCAGGGCTTTCTGTGCTGGACTGAGGTAGCTGCAGGGTCAGTGGCTCAGAAAGAGACAAACGTTGGGATTTGGAAAGGAATTCTGACTGTATTTTAGGAACAAATTCACCTGATGTCATGAAAAATAGTAATCCTTAAAGAGGCAGAGAGGAAGAGAAATGGGTTGGGTTTTTTTTTCCAGTGTTACCCATTTAAATTTTAAATACATTTAACATCTCAACCATTTGTGTCAAAGATTTAAAATAATTATTACATCGAGCTAAAAATGAATTTTTAACCTCTTTTCTTCAGAAGCAAAGAATGTGTAATTTTACAGTTAAATACCTGGCCTGGTGCCCAAACATGTCCTTTGTTATCATGAGTGGAAAAAAAAGAGAGGTTTGATTAAAACCATGCTCCCTAATTAAGTGTCTGTAGTTTTTCCTCCTGTAGACATTGTTCCATTCTGGTGGTGCTTGTTGTGTAAGGCTCCATGGAATGATAATAAATCCCTCAAATGAACCCCCAGATGGTTTTCAGGATTTTTACACTGCCTTGGCAAGTACAGAAATACACTGCAAAAAATAATAAATGCAAGTTAATTGCATGCCTTTAATTGTGCAGGTTATTAATTTATCATGAGGAGTAAATGATGGGCTGTATTCTGCTGTCTGTTGCACAAGTCTTGCATGTATTTTTAAGGTCTGTGAGTAATTTTTTTTGAGGTGGTGACTGATGCATCTGGTACTTGCATCTTAAACTGAACAAATCCATTCATACACTACCTGCTTAATATTACTCCTTGAAAACTGTTAAGTCTGAGAGAGCCACTTGCTTGCTCTGTAGTTTAATGACATTTTAAGCTCCGTGATGTGTAAAGGTTGTAGAATAACTTGTATTCAATGGGGCGTTCAGGAAGAGTGGGGGATTAAGGCTGCTTTTGTGCTGAAAGAACTGGGGAAAAAATGCAAATACAAGGAGGGCAAAAGCCTCAGGGGAGACTGTGATGGCCTTGGGGTGGAAGATGAGTTTTACCAGCCAAAATATACTAGAACTTCTTCAAGTTTTGCTTACACTTGGAGATCCCATTAAATATCTATAGTATGGCTTTTTCACCATCAAAAAACATCCGTTTCCTATGCTCAGAGCTTTCAGACAGCAGTGCTTAATTCTTGATCTTTAATTTGATTCAAAGAAAGTTGTCTGGGAAAGGGTTTAGAGACTTCAAATCTCTAAAATCAAATCTCAAATCTCTGCACCAGGTATGAGAGCTGATGCCTTCCTTCTTGGGAACTTTCATGCTTACCGGCTTTAACTTACAAGAGATAACTGTTGAATCCCCACCAGCTGACATTTTTTCCCTCAGCTTCTGTTGTGTCTTTCTGAGGTGTTGGATGTCATTTCTGGGACTCCTATCCCCTGTTTCTGCCTTTCCTGGCACAGAATCTCTCTTTTCTTCAGTTTCACTTATTTTGCTTTTTTTTCCTCCTGCTTGTATAAAGCTGCTGAAGGACTGGAGATTTTTGTAGGTTTTATTGCACTCTGTAGCCTCCTCCACCCATCTTGCTGCAGACATAACCCTCATGGTGAGTCACAGCAATTTATATACCTGGATTTCCTTGAGCTTCAAGTGGAGAAGAAACCCTTCAACCTCCCAGAAACTACTGAAAACTGAATTACTTAAAGTGGAAAAAAACCTTGTGAAGGAAACTGGAAAACTGTGTACAGCAGCAGATTCTGGGGGGAGTGAGTCCTTGCAAGGCTCACACCAAGCAGAGAAAGCACGTGGAAATTAAGTGTCAGCAAAGTGAGAAAATTGATTAATCAGGTTGGGGCAATGCCAGACTGGGCAGAAAATGAATTGAGAACAGCATTGGACTTGGTGGAAGATGAGAAGTTCCATGTGACCTGGGAATATATGCTTACAGCCCAAAAAGCCAATCCCATAACTGACTGCATCTAAAAAGTGTGGCCAGTTGGACAGGGAGGTGACTCTGCACCTCTGCTCCACTCTGGTGGAACCCCACCTGAAGTACTGCATCCAGAAGCCCTCAACATAAGGACGTGAACCTGCTGGAGTGAGTTCAGAGAAGACCACAAAGATGATTGTCATTAAAGATGGTGTGCTCAGAGCTAATTGGTTTCCTCAATAAATAATAATCAATGAATGTGATTGCCATAGTCTGGATGTAAAATTTGGAAGGGGGTAGATTCAGGCTAGATATAAGAAAGAAATTCTTTACAGTGAGGGTTGGTGAAACACTGGAAGAGGTTGCCTAGAGAGGTTGTGGATGCCTCCTCAATCCCTGGAGGTGTTTAAGACCAGGCTGGATGACGCATTGAGCAACCTGGTGTAGTGGGAGGTGTCCCTGCCTATGGCAGAGGGGTTGGAACTCCATGATCTTTAAGGTCCCTTCCAACCCAAACTATTTTTATTTAAGGCTCATGGGGTCACTGGAGGAGAAAAGGCTTGGGGGGGAGAGCTTGTAGCAGCCTTCCAGTGTATAAAGAAGGCTACAGGAGAGATATGGAGGTGTTTTTTATTAGGGATTGTAGTGATAGGACCAGGAATAACAGTTTTAAACTGGAAATGGGTAGATTTTTATTAGATATTAGGAAGAAACTCTTCACTGTGGGAGTGGTGAGACCTGGAAACAGGCTGCCTGGGGAAGCTGTGGGTGTTTCATCCCCGCAGGTGGTCAGGGACAGGCTGGACAGGACTTTGAGCAACCTTGTCTAGTGGGAGGTGTCCTGACCATGGCACAGGTGGTTGGAACTAGATGATCTTTAAGCTTCCTTGCAACTCAAACCATTCTATACCTCTTTGAATCTGTGGTAGGATGCAAACTTTCATTGTGTTGACTTCTGTGGTGTTTTGCCAAAATACTGTTGCAAAACAGTATAACATGGCTGTGATTATGATGTATTTTAGCAAAGGCTGTGTAATCACCAGGGACATTCAGGTCTGGTTAGCTCTAGTTAGCTATCCAGACTGTTGTTCAGCAAGCAGAAGTGTGTTTGCACAGACAGCTCTAGTTTAGTAAGGCAGAGGAAGTGCTTGCTAAATCAAGGTGATGGATTATCTTAGGCACAATTGCTTGTATGCTAACAATTAAAGCATGAATGGTTTCAGCCTTGTTTGCAGTCTTTGTATGTGTGAACATGCTGAAATCCTTCAGTTTGAGATTTAGTATTAAAAAAAACCCCTGCAAGCTATTTGTTGCATTTCCTACCAGTTTTTAATTTATATAGAAAAACTCATGCTTGAGAGATATTTTGTGGAATGATGTTCCAGACCAGGACACTTGAAAAGAACCAAGAAGTTCTTTGGACCCACAAATCTTCTGTGGAAACAAAAAATACCTTTGGTGAGCCCCACCTCTAAATGCTCTTTGACATTCTTTCTTTCTTACTTCCTTTTTGATGGCACTGGTAAGAAAACAAGGCTGTGCTGCCTTTTGAATTTCCCTTTCATCTCTATATCTTGCTGTCTCCTACGTCACACGGGAGTTCTTTGTGTGGCTGGGGCAGAAGTGACAGGAGGACTTATTTCTGCCTTAATTAGGACAGGAGGTGGGTGTGAAGGCTCCTTTCCTGGCTTCAAGACTGTCATAGACTCCTCCAAACAAACCAGCTAGTCACCTGCTACAAAACATCCTCTCTGGTTTTATATAAAAATGGGTATTTAAGGCTCTTTGTGAGGGTTTAGGTGTTTATTATCCCACTGGGAGGGTTTGTACTTTTGTTTCACAAGATAGGAATCCTCAGCCAGGCAGCTGGAGAGTCCTTGGTGGTGGTGAGCAACCCCCTCAAGAGGGAGAAGGACCTCTGGCAAGTTGGAAATGGCAAAAGGCTTTTAATTTATGCAGCCAGGACAGTGTGTGGCCACTGTCTGAGAAAGCCTGCAGTGGCTGCCTGGCACGACTGCTCTGCTATTTATGGCCAGCCAAACTGCAGCTCTAATTCAGCAGGACACTGCCAGCCCCTTCCAACATGATTGTCTTTTTTTTTTTTTCCCCCTCAAGGCTCTCAGCCCTTAGCTGTGCATTTTCTGCTTTTTTTTTATTTATTTTTTCCTCACTGTGATGTGTTATCTGACACATCCCACTGTTGACTGCAGTGGTGACACTGTAGCTGTGGCAAAGCCAGCCTGTTGAAGCAGGAAAGGAATGTGAAGCTCCTGGTAATAAAAATAGCCTGTTTTATATTTTACATGTCAACTTTGCTGTTGGTGTGGGACTTTGCCAGGTGTGCATACCGTCTGCTCCCTGACCTCTGTAGGACTAATGCAAATAGCAGTTGACTTCAGATAATTTGAGGTTATTTAGCTCCTTAATTTATGTCAGTCAAAAGACAGGAGGACTTTCCTGCCAGCCATAAATTAGTTTGTGGTATTGATTTACTGGTAGTGACATGGAAGAATGAGGAATGACATTTAGTGTGGCTGTGTCAAAAACTATTATCTTAATATCACAGTGCTCAAATTTTAATAACAGCTGCCATCTTGCTTCTCTGAATAGGGAATGCTTTCCAAAATGTGGAAAACAAAAAAAAATCCATGGTGCTACAGGGTACTAATGGGTGGGAAGTGCTTTTCTTACACTCCAGCAGTGCCATTTGTCTCCAGACTGGTTGAGATCACTGTGTACTACCCAGAAGAGGTGATTTTTCTGGTTCCAGAGGAACTGTTGGATCCTAGACGTGCCTTGAAGCCATCTGGCCACATGTCATTGCATTTGAAGAATGCTACTGGTGCCCAGCCAGGCTGTTGTGGCTGGGTTGGCTCCTGGGGAAGCTCCTGAAGATGCCTCCCCCTCTGCAGGATGCAGCTTTTCCTCAGCCTATAACAGCCTGCAGTTTATAGACATATTTTACTGCCTTGTCATCTTTTTATCACAGGTTGTTTTTCGTTATGTATGTCTGCCTTTCTTTGAGCAGAGGATGAATTTTCAGTGTATTTTCAAAGGGTTTGTTTCATGGCTTTTTTTTGGGAGAAATATGCCTAGAGTGTATTCTGTACAACATTTTATGCATATTAAAATAAAAATTCCGTGAAGGTCTTGTCTGCCAGAGATTATACAATGAGACCTTTGAGTTTGCATGATGTGTCTTGTTTGTGGAATGAAGATCCTTTGCTGCCATGCTCAGCCTTTGCAGCCCAGAGGTCTGTGCATGGCCCATTAATTTTCCATCAGTGCAGTCTTAGTAGGTCCCAGGAGTTCTTTTATTGATGGTGGATGTTTACCATTGCCTGTATCAGGCAGAACAATCTCTCACTTCACAATATTGTTGTTGACTGTTTCTTCTTTTTTAATGATACTTAATGCTTTCTTTGATTTTGCTTAATCCATTAATCTCCCAGCCTTCTTACACTGCAGAAAATACACTCAGTTTGTTGCGTACAAAGCTGGTTTTATTTACAAAAAGGATATTTATCTACCTAAAGTCACTTGAATAAAATGGAGAGTTTTGTGTTGCTTTCCTTTTATACCTGACTTTTGTGTGGACATCTGATGAGAAGGAGCTTTCAGAAATTAGAAGGTCTCTTAGGTTCTTCAGTATATTTATTTTAGTTGCATGGAAGTTAGTTATGCATTTGATGGCTTTGTTTATAGTTTCATATCCCTAGGTATTTAAAATAGATGCTGTATTATGAGTGGTGTCCTTGTGTTACTTAATTTCTTATCTTTCTGATGGCCCTTTGCATAAACTGTGGTTGAAGAGTTAGTTTTTAAACAGGAAATCAGTGTTAATTTTGTGTAGTAAATCTTAATGGAGTCTCTTACCCTGGTACATAAAATAGAGTTGTTGTGGGGTTGGGTATCTGTAGCTGAATGTGGTCTACTTTTAGTAATATGTTTTAGTAATTTCTTTAGAGTTGTATTTATTCTGCCACTATAATTTATCACAAGTTTGACTAGTGGATTCAAACAGACATGTTTACTTTTCTGCATTAGGAGGCATTTGGCTGAGTGAGCACACATGGGGTTTTTTTTTTAAGGTTTCCCAAAGAAGGGAGGATCTGTAATTTCTTCCAAGGTCAGGAGGACAGCACACACATGCCAGATGAAGCTAGGTTTGGGCAGAAAAAATAGTAAGCAATATGACATCTTCTTTAGCAATTGGTTTTTTGTTTTTTGAGAAAGAAAATTAAATGCATAGAGAGTTTATCAGAATAAAATGAGGTGGTTGTTCTCCATGGAGTGTAGCTATGTGAATCAGAAAGTCCTAAGTATTAGCAGATGAAACATGCACAAAAATGAGACTTTCACTCTACCTCCTCTCCTTGGCTTTATCTCTTCCTCTCTAGTGGGTAAATATTCTTCTGCTGCAATTGATAAGTTTGAACGGGATTTATTTAATTTAACTTTAGCTGCTAAATTCAGTCCTAGTCAGTGGATGGGGATTGAGTCATCCCTGGAGATTCCTGTTTTATAAAAACCTATTTTAGGATCCAGTGAATCACCAGCTGAAAGTGTCTGTCTCTTATTGCCCATTCTAGAGGAAGCATCAATCATTACTGCAGAACAAACATATATATGGCTAAAATTAAGTATCATGAATACAATCTCGGGACCACATTAGAAAATAAAAACCAACCCACACCTTCATTTCTGAAGTACAGCAGAGAGGAAGTTTAGGGTTACAGCAAAAGGGAGATCTCTAAAATGCTGTCTACCCACACTGATGTTGGGGAGACCCTAAACATGAAGCCTCCACCAGCTCAAGGGGCTGCAGACCCACCTCCTGAAGTGCTTTCTGCCCCTGCCCTTCTCCTTTCCAAATGCATCTCACCCTCTACACTAATTTGTTATTATGATCATGGTCCACATAACCCTAAACTGGCAAATTAGATGGTGTTGCTACTCACTGGGAATAGTCTTTGCTTTTTGTGGGTTCAGCAAAGAACTTGCTTTGTTTGCTACCATTCAGTGTATGTAAGAGGGAAGCAATTTTTCACAAGGTATTTATTTTGGTGAGATTTCAGCTCTTTATGGAACTGTCACCTAATTTTTTGATACTGTATAGGGCCATTTGAAACAATTCTTACTTAACATATATTTTTTAATGGCTATTTAAATGCCTTTATCAGTTCTGTAAGAACTTCTTCTTTTTCTTCTCCCCTGTTGGCTGCTTTTGTTTCTAACATGGGCAGTTCTTCTGTGAGATGCTAAAGGCATAAATGCCCACAGTGGATTGCTACCAGCAGCTTGTACAGAGAAGATACTTCCAGGAAATTTTCAAGTTGGGACTTTTCTCCATCAAACCTTCCAGGTATCCAGAAATTAGAAGGACTAGGCATAGGAAACTCAATTTTATTCACTGATTACAAAACCATTAAATGAAATCTATATAAGGAAAACAAGTCAACAGCCCTTTTGCATGAACCCAAATTAATTTTTTTTAAATTTTCTGGTGAAGCTAACTAGTGTACCAGAATGTCTTAGCTACAAAAGTATAACCAAAGCTTGTTAAAATAGCATCTGTAATGCCCTTGGTGTGCTTGCTGCTGGAGGAGTGCAGTTGTTTGAATGTGCTTTGGGTTGTTGCATCTCCCACCACAGATTTCTTTACAGGATAAATAATGTAAGAGATAGAAGCAAAGTGGCACATTAGGGCAGACTATTCGAGGAAGCAATGTGGCAAAGCAACATTTGGGTTGAATTAAGGTTATAACTTACATTCTCTAAGTGAGTAGGGAGGGCTGGGGGGGGTGGCTACTGCCCCTAAGCACAGTACTGGGAAATGAAATCCCCAGGGTTTGTAACTACACAAAGAGTTCAGCACAGTGGTTTGATGCAGTGAGTACTTGCAGGAGCCTAATTGATAGAAAAGCTACTCAAGAAAAGCCTTCCTGAGGTGGGAATTAAGTTTTTGATGTGGATTTGCTTATCAATACTTGAAGGGGGCATCCAGAAAGGCAGGGGTAGGACTTTTTAATAAGATATGTGGTGGGAGGACTAGAAATAATGGATGTAAATTGGAAGAGGGTAGATTCAGGCTGGATATAAGAAAGAAATTCTTTATTGTGAGGGTAGTGAAACACTGGAAGAGGTTGCCCAGAGAGGCTGTGGATGTCTCCTCCCTGGAGGTGTTTAAGGCCAGGCTGGACAAGGCACTGAGCAGCCTGGTGTGGTGGGAGGTGTCCCTGCCTATGGCAGGGGGGTTGAAACTCGATCTTTAAGGTCCCTTCCAACCCAAACTATTCTATGATTCTATACAAGACTCTCAAACCCAAACCATTCTATGTTTCTGTGATCATTTATCAGACAGCAGAGAGGTTAAATCCCATCAGCCATGTGCTGGTGATCTTCTGGCAAGGAAATGAGTTTTTCTGAGTTTTGTTTAACAGGACTATTGAGCAAGTATATTTTGAAGCTGTTGATGCAGAAAAGGTTTCCAGCTTTAGCATTTCTGCCCTTTTGAAGACAAACTGAATGCAGGGTGAAGCCTGTAAGGTTGAACTCCCTCATGGTGAAGTGAAACACTGGTATTTTCATTGAAATCCAAATGTTTCTGCTCTTAACTCCAGTGATTTTGTTGTTTATTATACCAACATCTGGCTTTTGTCTGTGTGTCCACAGTACTGAAGTAAGTTTATCATTTGTTTTCACTACTTAATACTTTCACCCTCCAGCTGATAACTTCTTTCTCCTCCTCTTCCTGGGGTCATTAGATATTGCTGTGTTATTTTTTGCTGGGCTTTTTCTGTACATATTAGAGAAGTTTATAGTTTGCTGTTTTTTTTTTTTTCAATCAGAGTGAACAAATAATTGAACTACAATTATTACAGGCCAGCAGGTGACTGTTGTTAAATCTGCAGACTTACAAGAACATGCTTGAACTGAAGAAATCCATCTGGTAAAACAAAGCACTGGCCAGGACCTGGCTGTTTCTGGGACAGTTTCTCTTCTCCCTGAAGGCATCTGTGTCTTCCTTCTGAGTACAGAAGCCATCCACTAAAGAGGCTGTAGAGCCAGCTTTGTCCAACCACAACTTTTGTGAGCAGCCCCTGTCCCTAGGAGATCTTTTCCTGGATTTCTCCATCACTTTCCCACAGTGAGGTGGGAACCCAGGCTATTTTCTTCTGTAGCCTTCATTCCTCTCAATTACTTTAGCACTTCAAGAAAGAAACCTGCTGAAAAGAAGGGATCCTATTTGACTGTCCAACATAAAAAAATGTATTAGGGTGTGTGGGCTGTGTATCCCATTCCCTTGCTGACTGCCTCATAACCAGCTGGCACTTGTCTCAGGTCAGCCCAGCCATGGTGGCTCTGAATTCCTCTTGTTTTCTAATTGCATGCTTGACAAGGAAAAAATTCACAGGAGTATATGTTTGAACAAGTTTTGCTTAGAACTGTATCATTTTGCCCAGGGTGTTTTACAGGACTATAAAGAGATCCCAACACCGGAACTTAGTGATGAATAAGAAAGTGTTGAATGAATGTGGGCAACCTAAATGAGACAGGAATACCAAAAAACCTAAGAAAAATACTATTATTTACCATATGATGGCTGTTATGGAGAATAATTGACCTATTATTGATCATGTGATGGCTGTTATGGAGAATAATTTCAATAGAAAATGCGTAATGGAAAGAAATTGTTTTCAAAAGGATAAATGACAGAGTCCAATGATGTCAGTTTCTTTGGGGAAAAATACTGAGCTGTCCCAACAGATAAACCCACTCCACAGGAAATAGTGATGGAAAGAGTAAAGGGAATGGGTGTTGGCATGTCAGTGGCCACTATCAGGGAGACCTGTCTGATGACTGTGGTGTTTATACCACAATAAAGGGTCTATTATGTTTCAGACACATTAATGTCTAATAATTTTGCAATATGAAAACATGGAAATGTGTCCAGTGTTTTATGATCAGGGATGATGAAATGGAGCTTAGTTGAAATATGTAGTTTGCCTTTATTCCTTCCACTGAGCTATGAGAGACATTTCTGTAGCTACAGTTATTGATGTCACCTTTTACTGTTGGGATGGAGTATTGGCTTTCATGGGGAGAATTAACATAAAGAGGATTGTGCTTTTTGCCTGACTATGTACACTGTGGAGGGGGATGTGGGAATACAGGGGATCAGTAAGCTGGGTGAGAGCTGCCATTGATTTCCTCTCACAAACTGCTGAATGCTGCATGCAAAACTGAGCCCCTGGAGAAACCTGCCCTGCTGCATGTATATATATATCACTGGTTTTGACATCCCAGTGAGGGCTAGACAAAATCAGGGAGTGCTTGTAAAGGGCAAAGTGTTCACTCCTCCTCCCCTCCCACACGTACACTCTCTCTCCCCTCCATCCTGTTAAACTGTGATAATGAAAAGAAAAACATAGGAAAAAAAGTTGCAAATGGGTCTGTGCTGTTAGGGAAGAGAAATGTTTTTAAATCTGATTAAGTTTTAAAGTGGTGATAGGAAGGTTGGGGTGGTGTACTTGAGCAGCAGGGGTGATGCCTCTGGTCCAACACTGCCTTTTCTTCCTGCAGAATCAGGGTCCAGCATCACTCCCAAAGCCTCTCTCTGTACCCTAGAAGAAGTCTTTGGCTGTGTGGACTTTCCCCTTGTAAAGGATCTGGACCCTAGTTGCTGTATATTCACACTGGCCAAAGGATGAGGGAGGAAAAGCAGATCTCCAGCTGAAGTCCTTTGTGGGATTCCCTTCCCATCATGGCTTAGGGGGACAGTCTGCCTTGTGACTTTCTTCTGATTTTAGAGATCTCTCCTTGGGGGATGTGCAAGGCTCTCATTATTTACCTCAGACTTGCATGGAGCTGTGTAGCAATGGTGGTTCAGCTTGGCTGTGTAGGGAAGGATGCTTCACCCCTAGAATGCCAAGCTTAATAAGATTTTTTAAAAATCTCTTGGGTTT
>VZTY01011085.1:0-49373 GCA_013400935.1 Turnix velox
TATATATATATATATATAGTTCATCCATAACCACAGTTCTTTCCTTTGATGCCAATACCACCACTTTCTATCCCCTTTAGAGATATTAGAGACACCATTAGGCACTTCAATACTAGCTAAGGTATGCCAAAATAATGCCTCACAACCATGATGAACAACCTGTTTCCCAATTCTCAGATCTCAATCCTCACCATTTCCACTATATATGTCTTTCAACCAATAACCAGGAACTCAAGACATGTATTATGAAGTTTCTTCAGCCAGGGAGAAGGACGCAAGAGAATGAGCATTACTCAAAATGATTGAGTCATAAATCTGGGCTGGAAGTTTCCCTAAAAACAAGTTCTATCAGTTCAACAGTTCTAGAAGTGTCCATAAAAAGCTGAGCTGGAACCACATTCTTTGGTCTCAACCAGCTCCTGCTGAAGTTGATGGAGAAAAGGGGACTATTGGGTGCAGTGAACAGAGAAGAACACAGAAACCTGGTGAGTTCAGTGACAGCAGATGCAAGACATTTATTTATATAAACTCAGCATCTAACAGCATCTCTTGCATTTGTTTTGGGTTTTTATTTCTTTTTAATTTTTTTGGATTTTTTTCTTTTTGTATCTCAAGCAAACTGAAGTTTCCACTTTATTAATACCCACATTCACCTGCAGGAATTTTAGTAAAACATTCTTTGTATTAAAATTTTTAATACAGCTGCACGTTTTTCATCTACAAGAAATAAACCCCCACACACCTCATTAGTTATCTACACAGTTTCATCACTTACAAGCATCACTTTTAACCTCTAGGAGAACATTTTGAAAGTAAATCTAGTGAAATTGTCATAAACCTTCCACTTTTTGAACAGAGTCTTGCAGAGGATTTTAAAAATTCCTCTAAATTTATTCTCTTTCACTTATGTTGCAAAAGAAAATGTAAACAGATGTTAATTGCTTTGGGCTAATGAATCAAAATGTATTTATCTATTCTATGACCAACTTTTAGCTGCATTCTGAGGATCATCCACAGCAGGAGGGAACCTCCATGATCCTTCATAAATCTTTATTATTTTTTTTTCATTAATATTATATTTATGAAAGTTATTGTAGGGCACATTCTTTTCTAGAAATTATCTTCGTAAATCCAAATCAAATCCACCTCTTCCTGTGGACTTTTGCTAGACTGATACCAAAATAACTGAGAGGAGAATCAGGCCCAATAAAAAAAAAAAAAAAAGAAATATTTTCAAAGTATTTCTCTGTTGTGTGTTTGTTACTTCCACCTCACAGTGCAATACATGAAAAAAGCACTAATATATTTCCCTCCTATTCCTTAATTATAAAACAAACAGTATAAAGCAAGGAGATGATGTAAAAAATGGGAAAGTAACACAAAAGAGCCTTGATTTCTTTTCACCACCACTGGAAGAGCATCCTCCACCACAAGGGCAGTGCAGAGGGTATCACACATAAAGCCCCTGCTGGCTATTGAAAATAAAAGGCTGTGAAATCAATATGTTCATTTTACACAATCAAGTTGCAGCCACAAAAGGAAAAACAGACAAAAAAAGAAAAGGTTTGGGTTTTTTTTTTCTACTACAAGCACCTTTTGTGAACTCCATTCCTGTTAGCAGGAATATTGCCCAGAGGACTCCAAAATGAGCTTCATCATTTTACCAAGCTGGAAAAAACACTGAGGCAACATCAAATGTCAACAGTTTTCAAGCAAAAAACTCACCTAAATCCTCTCCCTTTGTGCATTCAGCATTCCTGGTTTCCCTGCCCCATCTAAAGAACATTTTCTATAGCAACAGCACTGCATGACTCAGTTAGGACAAGGCTTTGGGATTTTTCACCCAACTTCTCCCTGTCTGTGATGGAGAGGGCCAGTGCCTGGTCCTGCTGAGATCAATGACAAACTTCAGCTGATTTCAGCTGTGAGCTCATTTCTTCCCATGGTTGAACAACTCAAGGAAGGTCCATGCAACAGGAAGGTCCATGCCCAGGTTGTCTAAGCCCTTCCTGGGGCAACCAGCACTTGCACTGAGCTGCTAAGCTCCAGATAAACTCAACAGAAGGCAACACCTCTACAAGACAGCTCCATGAACATGGTTACAGTAAAATGATGCAATTGCAACTGGCAATGCTTCCAAGCAGCCCAATACATTTATGATAAATAGCTATTTTCTTTCTTTTCTTTTTATGTTTTAAATCTTTGTGCTCCTAAATATCTATTTTCTTTTGTTTTAAATCTTTGTGCTCCTGCTACTTCAGCATAACCCAGCGGTGAATTCCACATGGAGGAGACCTCATCCATCAATCTCTTAATGTCTCACCACTGGCAGGTAGAGGAGTTCAAAAATTCCTTCAGCAATATTTATTGCCCAAGACCACATTTGTGGTTCCTTGAGCATTTTATTATAGCTCCTAAAGGCATCTTGTACAGCACTTTTGGTGCACATCAGGTAAAATCTATTATTTTTAAAGACCTGGTTTCTAAATCCACTTACACCAGAATGAAGTGTAATGAAACATCTTCATAAGTGGACTTGGAAATAGCAATTGGTTAAAAAAAAGATGGTCTTTTTTATTTTTTTATTTTTTCTTAAAGTGGAAGAGAACAATGAAGTCCTCCCTTCCTCAAATCAGTGTGTCTTTCACCATTGAATTAGATTAGAATTTCAACCAAAGGCTTTGAGCAGCCCTGGTAAACAAAATATTTTCTACATGTCTCATTCTGTGGTAGAGGCTGAAGATAATGTGACCAGACTATGCATGTTGAAAGGTTTATGAAGAAATTTTGACAGAGCTAATTGGTGTCAAAAGTCTATAGTAGAGTCAAAGCAGTGTGGAGCTTCTTGACCTTCAGGCAACCATGGTGAGAGGAGACAGCTTGAGCTGGAAACACTCCACTCTGGGCTGCTGAAGGATGGTGAGAAGCCTCAGCACTTTCCCCATACTTCTTGCCACATCATAATTTACAAAATCAGCAGTTGAAATTATGAAGTTGATGGATAAAACTGCACTTCATCATTTAGATTTCTGTCATAGGCAGGAGAATCAGGCTTCAAATAAAACCCACCCTCACCCTCTCCACTATGGAATGATATTTGTTCACCTCAATCAATGCTTTTAAATTACCAAACTCTTCTGACAGACGTGTTCCCTTTAAGACTGGAAAAGCTCAAAGCATCGTATTTAAATACATTTAAATATATATTTCTTTTCTTCAAAGGTATTCCCCTCATACATTTCACCTTATAATCTCTGCCACCGATTCCCCCTCACCTACAACAGTTATGATTTATTTTTGGTGGGTTTTGTTTTGTTTTTTTTTCTAAAACACTGCTTTCTTCTTTGTTGAAAGTTATGCTTGTGTCTGCTCAGCTCTGGGAAAGGTCTTCTGTGCTGATGTGCAGGGTAACAGGCTCTCCAACAGTCCCATAGCTGAGGGTTCTTGTGGAAACTTCAGTTTTAAAGCTTGACTGTCCATTGTCTGCTGAGAGCTGGACTTCAGTGCAGAAAGATGGTTTCACTGTGAAGGAGGGAGCAGGAGAAGCTGCTGCTGCTGCGTGTACTCCTGGTGTCATGGCCACACAGGTGTCACTCACATGGAAAGAGATGTTTGAGGGGCCTAAAGACTGCACACCAGTTACTCTGGATGCTGCCATGAACATGGCCCCAGGAACGTGCTCCTCAAACTGGCTGAAAAATCTTTGCCTGGGCTCAGAGACCACAGGTCTCCCCAGGTTCAGCAGCACTGGCTTCCCAATCATGGGCTCGTTGATCTCTGTCTGGAGCACAGAGATCTCACAGGGTTTCTCTGCCATCTGGTTCTGATCATCACACCCATAGGTCTCTCCTTCTTCAGGAACATAATCTTCAAGATCCTCCAAAGTCAATACTTTGCCATTGTGGGTTAAGATTTTGCGGTCCCGGGTGCTAATGTCATCTGGCTGGAGTTCCTCTGGTTCATCAACTATGATGACATCATCCTCTTCTGGAAGGACATCCTCCATTACTTGAGGAATCTCCTCTTCAACAGGCCAAGATGTGTCTAATTCATCTGTTGCCTCTGTGACCTCAGGACTCATTGGTGAGAAGAGAAGTTCCTGCTCATCTGTAGCAGCTGCCTCAAAACTGAAGGTCAGAGGCTCACCCCCACAGGCTAGCAGAGGGGAGGAGATGTCTGACCCACAATGAGCACTTGTTTCCTGTGGGAAACTCTTTCCTTCAGTTCCATAATCCATAAATGAACTATTTCCTAGTTGTTCTGACCCACATGGGGAGCTTCTGTCTTCATTGGTGGCTTGAGGTCCCTCCTGCTCAGCTACATACACTAAGGGCTGAATATCAGCCTCAGAGAGACCATCATCAGGCATCGATTTGGATTGTTCCACCAGTTTATTGTTGGAGTTGTTTGTGTTTGGGTCATCTTCTGGGGAATGCCTAGGCCTTGGGCTGGGAAAAGTGAATGTTAAGACCCCTGAGTCATCTTTTTCTTGTTTTGCTGGGGAAGATCCTCTTTTCCTTGTTGGTTTCGGTGATTTTTTCACCTTGAATTCAATTATTTCTTCCACTTCCACCCATTTGGGCTTTTTCTCTTCCACTTTGGTTTCTACCACAACATCTCTTGCTGTTGCTCCTTGCCTCTCCTCTGCTTCTGTGACAAAAAGCACGGGAACAGAAGACCTTGATGCTGCCTCCTGCTCATACCTGTGGAGGGGCTGCCTCATCTTTGAAATAAAAACAGGTTCTGGAGTTGGCTCTGCTCTTGGGGAGCGAGAAGGAGAGTGACCTGAAGAAGAACGTGCAGGAGAAACCCTTCCCCTTTGCCTGGGGCTCTTCACCACAGTGGTTATGGTTTCCTCTCTGATGGCAAAAAGGGGTTGACATGGAGTTGGCAGGGAGACCTTTTGGGGAGGTCCACACTCCAGCAGCACATGCCATTGACTGTCAAGGAGCTACAAGTGGGGTTAGTTGGGTGAGTAGGTCCAGCTTTGGGTGAAGTCATTTTGGAAGGGGGACACACACAAGGCACACACCCACATGCCCACCTCCACTTGCTTTCTGACCCAGGGAGAACCTCACTGCTCGTTCCCCAGGGAGGTTCTAGGAGCTCCTCCCCAGGAGATCTCCTCCATTAACCTCCTTGAGTGTGTGGACACACAGAATGAGGACATCCACCATGAGAAGTGCACTTCTGGATGCTGCTACATGTCATGTCCTTGTGCTGACCACTGACTTTGGCTCCATAGAGAAGCTTCATCCAAAGATTGCAAACACTCAAGGAGTTTAAACTTCTCCTGATGTTTTTAGCTCAAATTACTGGCTTCATCAAGCTCAGTGGTAAAATCCCTCTTATTACAACAGGGTCAGCAATTTCTTCTCTTTAAATTAAGCATCTTATCTCTATTTTAATTATCAAAGATTCACTTCAGGCCAGAGATCTGCATTTTCCACATGCAGAAAAGTTACATTAAAAGAGCATCAAGCACTTGGAGACTGGGAAAAGAATGTTAGAACTTCCTGCAAGTTTCATCCTTGCCAAAAAATACTGATTTTTTACTCTTCATAACAGTGTTATTGCAGACACAGCCTGATCCTACAACCACCAGTTGGCACAGGAGACCGGATCAAATTGGGATTTATTATTAAAATTTCAAAATATATTTCCTCCTGGTCCTGCTTTAGATTTTTTTTTTAATGTATCCACAGCTGTTGGGACTTCTCAGCATCCATGTATGGATGCACAGCTTGAGTTAAAACTGTCTTCTGCTCCTGTCCCATGGAAAATTTTTAATTTAAATGAGCTATAGATAAAATTGGATCAAATACCTTTAAAATCTGGGCACAGCAACACACAAACCCAGTCATCAATGCCCTTAAATTTGCATGTTTAACGTGGAAGTTTTCCTGCAAAATTTTCACTGCCATTTCTTACATGGAGAAACTTTGAAGGCAAAGATGGTGTTGTCTTTGCAAGCACAAAGAAGTTGATGCTCTACAGTACCAACATATTTCTTTCCACCACTTATCTCTCCCTTTTGAGAGAAGTCCAAGACTGGAACAGCTACACCCAGTTTCCTTTTCTTTCTCTCTTCTACTGCTCATTTCCACCTCCTTATTCTTTCTACCAATTTTTCTACAGTTTCACTGTAGAGCTTTAAGGTCTTTGCAGGGCCTTTGTAATGAACTTTCTGAATTCCCCTGACCTAAATCATTTTAGAGAAAGATGAGGACAAACCCATCTGTGCTTGCACTAGACTTTGATCCAGATTACAAAGTTAAAACACTTTTTTGGGGTCTAGAACCTGCATATAAATATTATTCAATCCCATCTTTAAATTATCTATTATTTTCTACCAGCAATTTCAAAGCTGCTTCTGTTCCTCAGCTTGCTACACATTAAGGAGAGCTGGAATTAATGTGCCCTTAGAAGGTTGCTCCCAAACTGTATCACATCCTAATTCCAGTTGAGGTGCACTGTGATCACATCCACTAGAAAAAGAAACTCTGTGAATGCACCAACCTCCTTTGGGGCTGCAGCTCTTAATTTAGGAATCACTTCTAGGACGGTCTGTGGAATTTATTTGTCAGAGATTTAGAAATCAGCTTAACTGATTAGTTTAATATTGTTTAATCAACCCATAATAATGCTGCTGCTGGTGATTTGGAGTTGTAATGATATGAGGAGGGCAATTAGCTGATGGAGATATAAAATAAAGGCATTTCTCCAAGTAATTTACAGAGGTGTAGAAAGATGGGATTTGCTGAGCTTTAGACACGATCTGGCTCTCCTGATTCCTTCTTACTGAGGACTTTCTCAGGATGTTTCTGAACATGATATTTAAAATATTTCACTATTTAGCTACTCCACTGGTATCTAAACCCTGGTCCAGCCAGAAAAATCTTCATTTTCTGGTCTTTGCAGGGTAAGAAAGTCTAATAACTGAACTGATGTGGAAGAGAAAGGGATAAAGGCAGAACCTTTTCCTGCCTCTCCTATCAGTCAAGGTGGAAGCAGCTAAAAGTGAAGGATGTGTCTTCTTATAAACCACTGCATCCAAATGACTTAAGGGCTTGGATACTAAGAAATTATCATCATAGAAAATAATAAAAGAGATTAAAATTAAGCAACTCTTAACCATATTTTAGTTGTCTTTTCACACGTCCTCCTCACCAACTAACACAACTTTGCTCCAAAATATCCATTGTATTGTCACCTACAACCATAAGGAAATGATTTGAATAGCTTGGAAGTGTTTTGAAGGCCCACCATGGAAGGATAATGTCCTCTTTTCCATCACATGACACAATTTTGTGTATTTGGAATATTTTAAAATGAGAAGAGACATTAGGATTTAATGGCTGATGATCTTCTGGACTGAAAAAGAACTGCTTTTTGCTGCAATTAATCTTTCGATGTTGTAGGCACCCCATATAAACCAGGCTCAAATTAAGCAAAAAGACCATCTCATTATGAAAATAAAAATAAAAAGTTGATAAAATTCTACATCTTCCTTCTGCTTCATCATAAAAGGCTTTCCTGAAGAATTTAAAGCAGAAAGCCAGGAGAAAGTTATGAGATATTTGTTAAATTTGTACATTTTACCAAATAGCTGGTTCCTTTTCAATATTGAGAGTCAAACTCTACCTTTGTCAACTCCTGTGAGCATCACATGTGATGTCATTAAAAAAAAACCCTGACCCAGGCTGTGTCCAACACCAGTTCTACTGATTTTTAGAGGGATAATTAGACTTTCTTTTCAGAACATCATGACATGTGGTGGGATGGGAATGAACACTCTTGCATGGCCAACAAAGACAAGCTTGTTATTAGATCATGCATAGGCAGCAAGGCAAAACACAAATGTTACCCAAAAATAAAATAAAATATATATAATAATCAGCACTTACATGATGATGGTTTTCTTGGGCACTTTAGTCTCTTGTTCAGTGACTACAAAGAAAACAGTATGAACAGCATGGGGTTAAAGAAAGGCAAAAGCTGAAATGATTCAATTAACTTTGCTCAGTTAATCAAAGAGAAAATGGAGTGAAAACAGTGACTTGGACCATCCCATCCATGCTTTCTGTGGTTATTTCCAGCATCATCTTTAGTGTTTCTGACTGAGAATGAGAACTCAGATTGCTCTCTGAAAGGTGAATGATTTGGCTTGGAAACTCAAGATTTTGTGGAGAACAATAATGCAAAAATCTGTTTATTCTACCATGAAATTCTGATGTTTTAATTTGCTAGGTCAAAGCTAGAAAATTAGGTCCTTTATTTTTTTTTCCCTATAATAAGATAGTGATAGTGTGAGAAATCTGAAAATGCCTTGTTCAGGAAAATCCTGCAGAGCTGAAATTCATTTTCACTTACTAGAAAAAGAGTTTCCCCAAACACTCAGCACTTTCCAAACTTTCCTGGACTAGATGCAAAATCTAAGCTGATAAGAATGAAAACTAAAATAATTATCATGAGAGAAATTCAACATTAAAATATTCCAACCTCAGAAAACCCAGGAGAGCCCTGAAATGCCTTGTGTCTCCATCAATTTTTGCTCTAATTTTTCCTAACCCTAAGTCCCATAGCAAACTGGAAGCTGTTGATGCCTATCAAGATTGAAATAAAAGGAAGAACTTAGTGATTTTGCAAATATTTCTTAAAACTGACATGTTGAAAAAGAAGAAAAACATAATTTGAAGAACTAACAGATATTTTGTGCCAGGTTCCCATCCTAAATGTTGGAATAAAATGAAGACACTGCTTTGAACACACTGCTCTGAACTGCTGAACCTATCTGAGATCTAGAAAAAAACAACAGCAAACTCCACTCTCCATTTAATAAACTTGAAAAGGTTCTATAAAATCCCTTTATTCTCAAAGGAATTTGTCCAGCTACTACTGGTTTGCAATCTTCCAGCCAGCCCCTAATGAATATGCTGTGGTAATTTTCAGTTGGTACCATTGAAAGTGAACTCCAACTTCAAAATATCTCCATAAAATCACCCAAAATTCTTGCCCAGGGAACTTGTGGTGTCTGTTTTATTTGCCTAATTATTTATGAGAAGTGCTGATCTTTCCAATAGAGTCTCAGATTGAAAATTAAAAATCCCTTTACAATATTAGATTGGGTGGTTTAAACTAATTTTCCTTCCACTTGACTTCCAGGGTGTCTCTTCTGCCTCCAGGAAAAACAATTCTTATCATTATTAAAAAGAATTTTGGGCAAAGATTGATGTCAATACCTCCCTAGAGCTCTGTGTTTTCTTTTTGCAGAACCTTCTCTCTTTTTTGCATGGAAAAATCTGGAATAATTTCCAACAGAAGCAAAGGAGCTACTGCAGAATTTAAACCAAATCTGTTCAGGAAATTATAGCTTATCAGGTAAGTAAAGGGCAAAATTATTTTCAAATATTTATCTCTGAACAGAATTTTATTACAACCATTTAGAATGGTCTTAGTTAAGATTTTAAAAATAATTTAAGACTTTTCTTTAAAGTAGACCATGAGGGAAGGTGAACTGAGTGTTCCAACAATTTACTGCACCCAGGTTAGAATTTTTAATGGGCTTTTCAAACCCTTATATAAATATTGTATCATTTTTATATAACTTTCTGAAAAATCTCATCAAAAAGATTAATCCATAAGCAGCAAGAGCATCAGTTCTGATGGAAATAGGAATTCAATTTACTGCACATCTGAAAAGATGTCACTTGTACAATTATTTTTAATAGATGAGGATTAAAGATGTGTTGAATGAAATCTCCCTGCATAAAAGGAAATGTCTTTTGTGTTTAATCTATTAATTCCTGTTCTTGCCCAAATGACAATAGCACTGACCATGATATTTCTATATTTTTATATGTCTTTGGAAGGTCAGCAGGTCTGGGATGAGAAAAGCTGTAAATGTGACCTCCAGTTTAGTGCACAGAAAAGATCCATTCTTTATGTGCCATCTAAAGTGTGAGGGAGGATTTCAGCAACCCCTTATGAAGGATAGAACCACATGAAAGTAGGATGAGAGAGCTGTGAAAATTTGGTTGGTTTTTTTTTGGTTTTTTTCTTTCATTTTTCCCCCGAGAGGAAAATATTCTGCATCCGTTTTAAGCACCAGATTTATCATTTCAACTTGTTCAGAAGCATTTTAGGCACACAGCTTGGCAAAGCAGGAGCCCCTGATAAGCAGGTTAAAAAGCTGGAAAGCATTAGGATCAGCCAGTGCTTCTACAGAACTAAATTCCTCTTTGGTTAATACATTAAATTATGGTCTTACAATTGATGAAACACTTCTCCTAAGTCAGTTCTCATTGTTCTGGATGGCTGAAAGTTGGTTTATGGCCCTTTTTACAAACTTTAAGTCTCTTTTCCCCACTCATAGAAGCCTAAACCCATTTTTCCTGCACCAAACCAGAGCCCTGTTCTACATTCACCCCTCTGCAGCTACCCCTGGGAGATTCACCTGCCACAGGAGATGAACAAATTCAATATCAATTGCAAAAACCAGTCTTAAAAAGAGCAAAAAATCTCAAAAAAAAATTTGAAAGGAAAAAAAAGGGCAAAAAATCTTTTATGATTTTATGAATGTTTTATGAATGAAATGCTGGTGTTTTTCACTCTCTCCAACTAAAAAAGCCTCCACTTCTGCAGCAGTTGAGGTGGTTGTAAAGGCAGACAGACTACACTTTCTTGAATTTGCACTGAAAATCAGCTCTCAGGCCCCAAAATGAGACAAATCAATGATGCCAACACAAAGATAAATACCCAAAATATCACCCCAACCAAAGAGCTTTAAGATTGTCAGGGGAATAAGCTCCTCTGCCCTATTTCTTCAGTAAAAGGGCAGTACTAAGAGATCTAAAGTGTTTTACAGCAGTTTTCCATCCAAGAGCCTCAGTTTTTAGCTTTTTCCTGCAAGAAGGGCACTACCAAACAAAGCAATGAAATAACCTGCCCAAAAATCTGCCTGAGATAATGAATAGATTCCTCTTGCTTGGTGTTTTTCTTTATGGCTTTGATTATCTCTGATTCCTTCCCCTACTATCAACCATCTCATGTGTCCTACACCTGCCTGCCCAGGGGAGAAGGCAACACCTTTGAAAAAACACTGAGCTTTGGTTTTCTTTTTTTTTAAAAAATGAACAAATTAGTGAGGCTGGGATGAGTGGACCACCATGGGAATGCATTAAAAAGGGATGCCAGAGCACATCTGCCCAGATGTGTCATGTGTAGGTTAAGCAGCAAGATGCAAAGCAGACAGTCAATTTGAAGTCAAAGAGAAGGGTTTTCTTTCAGTTACACTTTAAAAAAGAAAGCTATTTTTTTTCTAATAGCCACAGAAAAGGGATTTTTAAAGCAACTCTCCATTGACTTCAGTGAAGCTGGAGGCAGCAGCCCAAGCTGTGGGTGCTCATATGGGGACCTCTTAGTGCAGTGGTTTCCATCCTTTTTTTTTGGGATTTGATCCTTCCGATGAATAAGCTAAATCCCCAAAGTCTGAATTTAAAGATAATGACAAGAAATTTGGGCTCAAAACCCATGGTGTTGGACCATCCCTTACTGCAAGTCAGAGCTCATAAACCACTGTACTAATGGCATCCCTAAAATTGTGACAGTCAGGTTTGGTTCAGTAGAATAAACAATACAGAAAGGCAGGAGGATAAAAATTAAACTAAAAAGCCTCTTGGGTGCCTCAGGAGACTCTGGCAATAGTCATTTCACAGAACCAAGGATAAATCAGGTCAAACTTAGCCCCACCAGGCAGGTGAGCTGGGAAACAAACACAGCATCTATGTTCTGGTTTAATGGTACCACGCAGCAGAAATGTTGTCCTCTTGGTGAAGCTACAGACAATTCCATTTTCACAAATAGGATTGCAAGGATGGAAAGAGGAAGCCTTCATGAGATCCATCTGTCCTCCAGTTCCTTGCCAGATGAACCTGATTTTTTCCATAGGTGGATGAAGGCTGGTTATTGAGTCTCAAACAAAAAAAGCAATTAATTTTCTCCTCAGTCAAATGCATTATATGCCAAATGCCATCCCTGATGTGATTCTGCTCAGAACAGTCCTCTTGCTCCATGGATGAACCTGCTTTTTCCTCCTCTGGCCTGAGGCAGCTCTTTCCACTGTTCCTGCCTGGAGATGACTCAGGGATCTATTTCCTTCCCTATTACCAAGTTCCTGCAGTTGCACATCACGGATCAAAAGCTATTTCATAACATTTTGGAAGCCTCTGGGCAAACTCCAATTATATTTCTTCAGCCAAGCTCATGAAATTTTGTATTTATGACTCTGGGAATAACAGCACATGAGTAATTTGGGGCTGAACATGTACATTTGCAAGCCCAGGAGCTGTCTGATGCTCCTACCACTGGTTCACAGCTCATAACTTTTGCCTTGGTACAAGGGAACTTGATTAAGATCTGCTGCCTCAACAGTGACTTTTCAATGTTCCTCTGAGCTTACAACTTCTATTACTCTCTTTTGAGCACAGCAAGTAAAAACCATTCAAGTGCTTCAAGTTTTATCCTGCTGAAACAACTTTGGTGTCCCTTTATTACTAAAATCATTCTCCCTGCAATGATTTTGAGTGATTTGATGGCACTCTGGGAAACTACTACAAGGACAGGAGGCATAAACTCCACACAACTGAGCACAGAGATCAGGATAATGATCTCCACAGCCTTTTATATCTGATTCCTCTTAATATAATAACAAAGCTTAAGTCTTTACAGAGATCTAGCTCAAAGGTCCATCTATACCAGAACCCTGTCTCAGACAGGGCCAACAGAATAGCCCTATGGAAAATGATGAACAAAATATGAGTGGAATGCCTTTTTCTGTGTATATTTTTATCCAGACTTCAGTTAGCTGCACAGCAGCTTCTTGTGGGTGTCAGGAGGATGGGGCAAATCTTTTTCCAGTAGTGCCCAGTGACAGGGCAAGAGGGACAACCATGGGAAGTTCCATCTCAACAAGAGAAGGAACTTCCTCCCTTTGAGAGTGACAGAGCATTGGAACAGGCTGCCCAGAGAGGTGGTGAAGTCTCCATCTTTTGGAGACATCCAAAAGCCACTTGGACACATTTCTGTGCAACCCCTGCTCTGGCAGGGGGTTGGACTCAATCATTTCAAGAGGTCCCTTCCAAACCCTGTCATTCTGTGATTCTTGAATCAAAACATTTTTGTATTCAATAGCTTGTAGCAGATGCAGATAATCAACTGTCACTTGAATCCCTGTTACTATCATAAGACAATGTGAAAATGCTGATAATAGGGAAAGAAGATCCTACAGATGTTGGCAGAGCTCTGCCTTATTTTGGCCACATCTGGGGCAGCTCTGACTCTGAATCAGTAGCATGGAATGGTCTGTCTTGCCTGACAACTGTCAAGTGTTGTCTCTCTTGCCTTCCCTACCAGTAAGCCTTCTATTATCTGTTACTGGTGGTCCCTTGGCTGTGTTATCTCCTGAACAAGTGCTGGAAGCTGTCTGAGGAAGGTGGAGGTTGCCTGTCCTCAGCCAGCCAAGGGCACTGTTGAGATGTACAAAGAACCAATTTTTCTCTGCCAGAAAACTTCCCATACACTGATTTAAACTGAGTTGGGGTGGGTTTACAGCAAACCTAACACCCTGCTGGTGGAATTCCCTTGGATGAGAAGGTAACTTGGAACACCAATTAAGGTGAAACATGGAGAAACAAAATGAATAGACTCAGTGATACCCTAAAGTCCTAGATAATGGGTGAACTAATATTGCTCAGGACGTAGAGTCCTAGATAAAGGGTAAACTAACATTGCTCAGGATGTAGACTCCTGGATAATGGCTAAACTAACATTGCTGAGGATGTAGAGCTGTCTAGCTCTGCTTTCTCACTCACTCCAGGTGATCTTCAGTGGTGTTTCAGCAATGATCACAGAATTCCTACAGCTTTATGGACTTGCCCCTGATTTTTTTTTATTTTTCCAACAACACGACACCCATGATCTGCCAGAATGACACATTTCCCAGTATTCCACCAGGAACAGAAAGGTTTTTCTCCCTCTCGTGGTGGTGTGACATACCCTTTGCTTGCTCCTCCTCCTCCCTTCTTCATATAATGCATCTTTATCAGCATTATATGCTGCAGTTGATTTGCCAAGGTGTGGAAATCAACAGATGGTGATGGGTATGGAGCTGAGCTGCAGCACACCCATGCACATCTGGGTAGACATACAGATACGTGGACACCAACAACCAACATGGATAAGATGGCAAATAGGTTTGAACCTCAAGAAGATGGTTTTAGAGTCATCATTTGCTGTACTCACAGAGCTGCTCAAGGTCATACCTTCTATGGTGATGGCTTGGTCTCCTCTTCTCTCCTGTGTCAGGGCTGCAGCACTATGGTGGTAAAGTTCTGCTCCACTTTTGGCAGAGCCTAATCTGTTCACCAGCTGGAGAGAACCAGGCAGCACCCAATGAAACATGGGATTTTTTTTCCATAATAAAATAGCTTGTACTATATTAGAAATTCATTGCAATTTCACAGCAGAATTGGGTGAAGATGTGACCCCAAACCCAAGAGAGAGTTGCTATGAACTCATTGTTGCTCAGTGGAGTTTGTGACAATACTTGAACACAAATGACTTGTACAGGCAAGTTACAGAACATCAACTAACTCATAGTTTACTCTGCAACCTCCTTCTGGTCCTGAGGCAGATGTGTCCCTACCAGATCCCTGCCATGTGGGATTTAAAGCTGGTAATTGGACAATGTTTTGGGGTTTATTTTTGTTAACATCCATTAATCCACTGAGATTTGCTCAGCCAAAGGAATACTGAATCCTGGGATCTAAGATAATGCTAAATGCAAGGAAATGTGATTTCACAAAAATTCCAATAAGTGCCATTAAATCATATCAAACCTCCTAAAAATACCTTTGGAATAACTGTGAACTTGCCATTTATTTGACCCATGCTCATTCCATCAGTGTCAACTCTTCCTCATCAGATAATTATTACTTTATTACATTGAATTCATGGGCTGTAAATAATTTTTAGAAAATATTTTACAGCACATTTGTTTTAATTTATTGGATTCTTCCACTCACTCTTGTTAAATAAACAGGAAATTCAGTAGTTTCCACTTCTGCTTACACTTAATTTCTTTCTTTTGGCTTTGGATGGTTTCTTTGTAACAATAAGAATCTGTTCTGATTCAAAGACAGTCCAGAAACAAAAGTCAGAGGGGTCTTAAACTTTAGACAAGGTGCTTCTAGAGAGATTGAAGCTCCAGAGCAAGCTCAATCTATTATTATTTGCAAAACCAAGCATTCAGACCTGAAAATTCTGAACATTTTGGATGCCCACAATCCAGATCTAGTCCTAGAGCATCTGATTTGTGTAGACCTTTTTTAATAAGTCAGGCAACAGCAATTCCTCTGCCTCTAGTCTCATGCAAAATGAATTCTCCTCTCTGTTGCAGGTCAGACAACAGATCTTTACATCCCTTTCCACCTACCTCACATTCATAGTGTCCCATGTCTTCATTGGAAGGGTTCTTGACCACCAGGACTATGATGCCACTTCGTGGTTCACTGAAAGTCTGGTATTTCCCTGAGTCCTTCAACATCACCCCATCTTTGTACCACCTGCACATGGGAAACATTGAGTATAAGGTAGGAAAACATCTGTGGTGGTGAGAAAACCCCAGTTCACAGACTCATCTGTGGGGAAATAACTCAAAAATTAATCATCAGACAAAATTTGGATCATGAAAGATAGTTCTGTGGGTACTGAGCTGCACAGATTTACAGATTTATGAGATGCTTCTCAAGAAATCATATCAGCTAAGAAATCATATCATGCAGGGGAAAAGGTTTCTAATTGTGGGGAGGTATAATGAGTTTTGGGCTGAATATCCCCGACTGGTTGCTGATAAAATAAATCCAAGTGCAAGGCAGGAAGGTTAAAGAAATGACAAAATGCTGTCAGGGCATTAGATCTGACACAACACTACAGCAGGTATTATCTCTAGGCTTTTATTTTCAGATGCTAACTAGAATAAATTGGTGAGAATCTCAGGAATGTAGAGATCCTGGGATGGGTTTATGGTGGAAGACAGAGAAGGGAAGGTTTAACTTTGAAAGAAAAGAGAAGGAGACTCTTCTGAACACACAAAAAATGAGGTTAAAAGGAATTAAATCCAGTGCTGCTATAAGAACTTACCTGATCTGAGGCCTAGGTGCTCCTTCAATGGTGCAGGTAAGTTGAGCATCTTCACCCTCAACAAAATAAGCATTTCTAACCTTGTTCACAAAGCGTGGGGGCACTGCAAAAACAAGGAGAAATGGAGGTAAAGGTATGATCAGATACAAAGGATGTGTCACTGCCCAGATAATTCTCATGATTTCTGCACACAAGACAATAAAGAGCAAATTTTTTGACCTCAGAATAATAGACTACATCAAATTGTTTTTTTTAAAGTATTATCCTGTAGATGTTATACGGAACCTTTAGAATGCCTTAATATTCCTGTTTAAGCTATTTTATAGCAGACTTCTTTAAAACAACACTTCTGTGCACAGCTTTACCTTGAACAAGGATCTTTCCCAAGGTACTGGCATTCCCAGCAGGACTGGAAGCAAAGCACATGTACTGTCCTGAGTCAACACCCGTGAGATTGTCCAAAATCAGAGTGCAGGAACCATCAGGATCTTCTATTATAATGTGATGGGGATCCACCTCCACAGGCTTTCCATCTTTAAGATAAAGAGAAATGTTATTATTTTTTTAATAGAGTAGTATCAAGTATGTTTTATCCTTGGGAATTCCAGCAAGCAAGGAGTAGAATGGAGAGCTGTATTGACTTAATTAAGGAATAAATATGGAAAGGGTGAGTGTCAGGAGGATGGAGCCAGGCTCTACTCAGTAACCTCCAGTGATAGGACAAGGGGCAATGGGCGCAAGCTGGAACACAGGAGGTTCCACAGAAATATATGAAAAAAAACCCCTTTTTCACTGTGAGGTCCACAGAACAGTGGCACAGGCTGCCCAGAGAGGTTGTGGAGTCTCCTTCTCTGAAGACATTTAAAACCCATCTGGATGTGTTCCTGTGTGACCTGGTCTAGGTGTTCCTGCTCTGGCAGGAGGATTTGACTTGATGATCTCTTGATGTCCCTTCCAATCTCTGATATTTTGTGATTCTGTGATTAGAATCATAGAATCATGTACATTGGATTGGACCTTTCAGTTCATCAAGTCCATCCACCAACCTAACTTTGACAAGAGCCATCACTAAACTGTGTCTAACCATCTCTCAAACACCTCCAGGGATGGTGCCTCAACCAGTTCCCTGTATTGCTCAGACTAGACTTGGGCAGCTGGAGGTGGTCAACTTTCAAATTACCCACTAATTAAATCAAAGGAAGACAGAGAAAGAACAAATTTGAAGGGTGAATTTTATGACTTGCTGCTCATACCTTTGTACCAGCTGACAGATGGTTTGGGAGATCCTGTGACTTTGCAAGCCAGCTTGACTGTCTCTCCCAGCTCAGCTGTGCAGTCTGCCAGCTCTTCCTCAAAGTCTGGAGGAACTGAAAGAGCAGAATAAATGCATTAGAATGGAGGAGAAGGATATAATTCTACCTATAAAAATAGAATTTTTGCCAATCTGTGAGGTTCAGGACAGAAAGATGAACAAGAAATTCTTAATGACCTTCCAGGTGACATGTCCTTGCTTCTCTGAGACTAAATTCAGCCTGTCAAATGTGTGCTGCAGGCTAAAGAGGAGCCATAAAAATAAATCAAATCCCTTGCTGATCTGGAAGTATTTTAGGCCAGAAGTTTAATAAGCACAGCCACAGTTAAGATAATTCTCAAATTATAATTCACTAGTACCCTGCTGGTCTCCACACAATAAAATCTGCGCTTTAAGGGACTTTTATTTGAAATTATTGCTACTGGAACTAAGCAAAATTATTCTGATAGTCTTAGAACATCACATTAAAGCACAAAAATAGAACACCCAGACTTTTTTTCAGAGTCTGTACACTAAAATCAACTCTATTGTGGAATTTTAAGATGCCAAGTTTCCTTACACTGGAAAGGATCATAGAATGGTTTAGGTTGGAAGGGACCTTTAAGATTATCTAGTTCCAACCCCCCTGCCATGGGCAGGGACACCTCCCACTACATCAGGTTGCTCAGTGCCTCATCCAACCTTGCCTTAAACTCCTCCAGGGATTGAGGGGGCATCCACAGCCTCTCTGGGCAACCTCTTCCAGTGTCTCACCACCCTCACTGTAAGCAATTTCTTTCTTATCTCCAACCTAAATCTCCCCACTTCCAATTTGCATCCATTACTCCTAATCCTACCATCACATGTCTTATCAAAAAGTCCTGTCTCAACCTTTCTGTAGCCCCCTTCAGGTATTGAGAAGCTACTCTGAGGTCCTCTCTGAGCCTTCTCTTCTCCAGGCTGAACAACCCCAACTCCTTCAGCCTGTTCTCATAAGGGAGGTGCTCCAGCCCTCTGATCAACTTTATGGCTCTCCTCTGGACCCACTCTAACAGCAAAATGTCCTTCTAAAGATGCCATTTCTAGCTCATATCTGGACATTAAAGATTTAACATCCCTGTTGATAAATTCTGTGGACAAAAAATTGATGGAATCTCAAATGTCAGCGTGCATAAAGCACCCTCAACAACAAGACAAAAATCCAAAGTGATCCCATGCACCCAGACAAGGCAACATCAGCCATGAGTTGTCCAGAAGAGTGGTGGAGACCCCATTCCTGGAGATATTCAAGGCCAAGCTATTCAAGGCTGCGAGCAGCCTGATCTAGTGTAGAATGTCTCTGCTCACTGCAGGAGGGTTGGACTAGATGGCTCAACACATTCTATGATTGTATGAATTAGGGAGGAACTGGAAGATTTAGGTTATCTCATCCATACTCACTCCAGACAGGCTCACTGATGCGTTGCTGTATGCCACAGATCTCCTTCACCCAGGAGTTCTTGATAATCACAGTCCTTGCCTGGAGGAGGTACTTGCGGACCAGATCTTCTCGTTCGTGCCAGATCTCAAAAGCCCGGTCATCTCCTTCCACAAGGTCATTCACATCTATGTTGTTCAGCTGTGTGCAAGAAGGAAGAGAAAGTCAACACACATCCTGTGTTCTTAGGGATGAATTTCAGCCACAACCATCACATAGGCTGGATAGAAAAAGAAATTCTTCACTGTGAGGGTGGTGAGACACTGGAACAGGTTGCTCAGAGAGGCTGTGGATGCCCCCTCTCTGGAGATGTTTAAGGCCAGGCTGGATGAGGCACAGAGCAACCTGGTCTAGTGGAAGGGGTCCCTGTCCACGGAAGGGTTTTGGAACAAGATGATCTTCAATGTCACTTTCAACCCAAACCATTCTATGATTCCATAACCAAAACTCCAGAGTTCAGGACAGTTCAAATTTGGGATTAGCTTTTGTGGACCACCAGCATCTTCAGTCATGGTTTGAAAAGGGAACAACACCAAGTTTCCTGCTGCCAGTGTGTACCCTGCAGTGTTCATGAGTTGTGTCCTTCCCATTAAACCTCTACTAGATGGCTCCAACAGCAAAAGCGATAATTTACACCACTTTTAAAGACTTTTCAGAGCCTTCAGTGATTTGTCTTTGGCTGAATAGCAGGCAGGGACACTTTGCAATCCTTTTCCCAGTATACTTGACTTCCTAGTCAGACTTCTCCCTGGGAATAATTACTACATTTCAGGAAAAAAATTACCCAGGAAAAGAACATCCAGCATTAAAAGGCATCCCAAGGAGCAACATATCAACCTTACAGAGCAGCCCAGGAACAGCACAATTAGGGACTGCATGAAAACAAAGTACAGAGCAGGCATTTTCCAGAAAAAAAACCAAACTTTTTTCTTCCCCAGGTAATAAAATTAGCCCATGAATGTTGGTGTGGAGAGTGATAAGTTCTTTTAGAAGGCCTTGACTTGGGCAAGTACTCCATGAGGGTTTTATTTGGTTTGGGTTTAGTAGAGTTGAATGTTTAATGCCTTAGGAAAACTTTTTCTGCAACTTTTTGAAGGTTTATACTCTGAATTCTTTATTTCTAAACAGGAATTGGTGGCATGGAATGGGCATGACACTTCCTGGAGACATTTTCCCCTAATTTCATACCCAACTACAGATTTCAAAAATCAAAGATCGCCAAATTCTAGATTCTGCTGCAAAAACTTCAAGAAACAAAGGAACAACTCAAAAGAATAATTGATGACAAGAATCTGGGTATAAATGTAAAGTTCTCAGTGACAGAGAAATGCTGGAAGTGAGAGTATAATGATCAGACCTTCATGATGTTCTTGAAGATGTAACTGTAGGTGTCTGTCCTCATGTCTCTCTTTGGTTTGCAGATCACAATATAATTCTTGAAGAGGAAAACATGTCTCTTGTGTCCTTTCCAGGCCATTCTAGCTCCTGGAGCTCCTTCCCACACAATGAAGTGGCCCTGATAGGAAAAAGAAGGAAGAACACACAGTGATAAATGTGGAACAATTACCACAATGCTGTCCCACCATCATTTTTCAGTGAACAGACAACAAATGCCTGCTGGAATGTTGTCAAAATTTGTGTTTCTGTTTTATTACAGCCCAGCAGATTGTTTCTAATGCTAAAGGTGCTACATCAAATTGTCAGCACACACAGGGGCTGCCATTTCATTGTCCTTTACATGGGGTTCTTTGCTGGCAGAAAAACACAGAGCTCTTGCCAAGCAGTTGTTGGAGACAGAAATTCCAATGGAAAATTGTATTTTGTGTGTTATGTGGATACTTTGGACATTCTCTTGGTCTCCTTTCTAAGAGCACGACATTCATTTCACATCCCTTCAGGGATTTACAGCTCAGTTAGTGACAGGGGTTCTTCTGGGAGAAATAAATACTCTTGGGGTGTGATTTGATTCTTTTTTGGATGTCAAAGTGAGCAGAGGTGAATCCCCAATCTAATCACTACACCCTAATTTAACCTTACAACTCAGCAATACAATTTAATTCCCAGGGAAGACATAGGAGATAAAAAGGCAGAGGAATATAGAGTATACATAGAATATACATACATATATATGTATAGAATATACATAGAATCATAAAATAGTTTGGGTTGGAAGGGACCTTAAATATCATCTAGTTCCAACCCCCCTGCCATGGGCATGACACAGCCTTCAAAGAAAAAGAAATCTGAGCAAGGGCATTGGAAGTCCTAGACTGGTGGCCCAATAGCTCCTAAAAATGTACCTGTTAAGTCAAAGCAACGTGGAAATAGACACAAATCTTATGAAAATATATGAACAAGTGTGGGAGAGCATCAAAAAATTGATGAGATGATTTCACACAGAGCATATGCAATGTATATTGTGCTACCTTGTACCAACATCCCAGAAAAATCAGCTCTTTAAACTGTGTCAAATAAAATCATGTAGATAGAAAAAGCTCAGTGAGCTTCAGACACCTGGGGGATCAACAGGAAAACATTCCTGATGCCAGAAATTACAGAAGCTGGCATATGCAACTTGCCAATAGTAAGAAAGAAGGATTAAAAAGGGTTTTAAAATCTTGTAGGGGCTCAAAACTAATCTCTTTCTGTGTAGTAACTGAGTTGGAAAGGCCAAATAACATTTTGTGTGAACTTCTCCATGAACATCTATGCTCTGGTGCTTCAGACATTTATCAATCCAGGAGAACCATGTCTCTGAACAGTAAGGAATGGCAATAAGCCAACAGTCTGTCTCACATGTGATTTCTAAAGGAGCTTCTTGTAGGACCAAAGGATACTTCAGCCTGGAGAAGAGATGGCTCTGGGGAGACCTCACAGCAGCCTCACAATCCCTGAAGTAGCCTACAAGAAAGCTGAGGAAGGGCTCAGCCAGGGCATGTAGAGATAGAATGAGGGGCAGTGGTTTGAAACTAGAGCAGGGCAGGTTCAGGTTAGACATCAGGAAGAGGTTTTTCACCATGAAGGTGGTGAGACACTGGAGCACGTTGCCCAGAGAAGTGGAAACACTCTGGAAACATTCAAAGCCAGGCTTGATGAGTCTCTGAGCAACCTGATCTAATGCAGGATGTCCCTGCTCACTGCAGAGGAGTTGGTCCTTTGAATTTCCCTTCCAACTTTATGATTCTGTGATACTTGGAAGCTACTGAAGGCACAAATAGCACTAAAACCCACTGAGAAATTGCTGTTACCTGGCGGATGGGTTCCCCAAGGCTCTCCAGGGTCCCTGGATAATTCTCAATGAGTGAGACATGGAGGTTGTTTTCTGCTCTCCGAGTGAGTGCTGACACAATGGCATAAGCCTGCTCCAGCAAAGTGCAGTTTTGGCTATTTCTTGCTTTATTTCTGATTAATTCCTGCAGATGGACGAAGCAAAGCAAAAATAAATACATCTCCTTGGCAGATGATCTCTCAGATAAAGTCTGCTGGACTTTGTAGGGTTGGAGTTTATGAACATCTACTTGAATTTGACATTTACAAAACTATTTAGACAGCACCATCACTGGTGAAAATCACCATCTATAGTACTAAAGCAGCTTTCACTTGTGGTTGCATCAGAAGGAAGCCAAGAAATATGAAATAAAGACTTTTTCAACACAAATTGTACAAAGCAGAGCATGAAACTATCAGATTTAAGTGCATGACAAAAGTGCTTCACCTTGATTATGGTCTGATACTGCTGGATCCTGTTTATGGGTTTTTCCAGGTAGTGCTGCAGTGGTGGGATAAGTGTCTGGGAAGGATCTTCAGACATTAAAATTTCATCTGTATATCTCTAAAAAAAATACACAGAAGAACAAGAAGAGGTTGTCATAAAGAGCAAAGAAAGGATCTACTGAACATTGGAAAATGTTCATAGATCTAACTCAGGCAAAACTGAATAGCTCTATCAGAATTTAAACCCCATATTTTGGGAGCTTCGGCATCCTTTACTGGCTAGTTATTATTTTAGACTCCAAGAAGTCTAAAATGCTGAATTTTTCAAGGGGAGTCCACGAGTGAGGACAACAGCTGGGTGTCTACTGTGGGGCTGCAGTTCACCAGCAAAGTGAAAGTTGGGCTGACAGCAAGTATAAAATCTGTCCTTAAAACCTATCTATACTAATATTTTATGTGAGTTCACTTGATCTTATATTATGGTGGCCCTTAAAACATCCCTTAATTACAATTATATTATCACAGCCATACTCATATCAGTATAATCTATAATTTTCATAAATGCATAAGCATATTTACATATGTTCCCATATTAATTGTACCAACCAGGAAGAGCTAGAGAGTGAATCCCTGTATTAAAGAATAATAGAATGGTTTGGGTTGGAAGGGAACTAAAAGATCATCTAGTTCCAACCCCCCTACCATAGGCAAGGATACCCCCTACTAGATCAGACTCCTCATTTCCCACAAAAGTATTTAATTATAGTCTCCAGGATCATATTAGTAATAACTAACTATGCCTTGATGCAGGGGGTTCTAGGTTGTATGTTCAGTGAATACTTTGGCTTCTGCTTTACCTTGTAGAAATCCTGGACAGCTTTGCTGACAACGATGGATTCAGCCTGGACCCTCCCCACCAGGTACTGGATGTACTTGTTAAAATCTGCTTCATGCTTGATAAAGCACATGGCAACATCATCATCAGTGTCACATGTCTGCAGGCCTCGGAGGAAGATACTGTGGAGACAGAGGAAAAAGATGAACTGAGGAGAGGGTGATGGCATGAGGCTGGAACACAGCCCCAGCAGCCAGAGTTTTGAATCAGGTGATTTTATGATAATGGAAATAACTGGGGAAAATGAGGGATGTTGTCACATCAACATTAAACTTCTCAATGTTTCTTCTTTTCCCTGCTCACTGCAGGAGTGGTGGACTAGATGGCCTTTAAAGGTCCCTTCTAACTCAACGCATTCTATGGTTCTATTCTGTGATTCATCCAGTGTGAAGTCCCTCTTAGTTTGAATGCATGAATGCTTTGCAAGGAAGGTAAGGTCAACTTTTAAGGGTTTTGCTCAAGTTGGGAAGTCAAGCTCTCCCCAGATCCTTATAGAATCATAGAATGGTTTGGGTTGGAAGGGACCTTCAAGATCATCTAGTTCTCTGCAGGGACACCTCCCACTACACCAGGTTGCTCAGTGCCTCATCCAGCCTGGCCTTAAACACCTCCAGGGATTGAGGGGGCATCCACAACCTCTCTGGGCAACTTTATGCCTCTGTTTGAGGTTCAATGAATCATCAATGTGAGCAATGACAGAGATGTCCACGCTCTAGTTCACAAAGGATGTTGAGGCAGCTTCATGTGTACAAGGATTTTTGGCTGTGCCATAGAATCACAGAATGGTTTGTGTTGGAAGGGATCTTAAAGATCATCTAGTTCCAACCTCTCTACCATGGATAGGGACATCTCTAGGTTGCTCAAAGCCCTGTCCAACATGACCTCAAACACCTCCAGGGATGAGGCAGCCACAGCTTCTTTGGGCAGCCTGGGCCACTGTCTCACCACACTTAAAGAGCATCAACAATTTCCCAGGTCTGTGAGGCCTAGGAAAGTTTCCTTGGGAAGGATCATACTAATTCCCACCTGGAATGGAAGCGAGAAATGTCATCTATATTTCTGAAGATGGTGGATTTCTGAGTGGCAACAGCTCCTGGGACATTGGGACAGGTCTCGGTGAAGCGAAGGTGATGAGTTTGGAGGAACTGGAGGTCTTGAATGTAATCCTCTTCTGAGATCAACAGCTCTTGAATGAGAACGCTGAAGGAAAGATGAATGGGCAAAAAGATATCACAAAAAAATCATTAGAATCACTTTTCACATGCTGAGAGACTTCTAGGCTCCAAAGTAGAGATATATTATCAGAAGAACACTCTCTGAAGTGTGTTGACTAGATCCCCCTCTCACCAAAAGAGAGGCTTGGACATTTTGCTCATAGAGTGACTTCTACAGGCATCTATTTTCATTAGTCACCACCCTCAGACAGAGGGTACCCCAAAATATGGAGTTACTGTAGATTGGAATTTAGTGAAGTCACATAATTTCTGGAGTTACATTGTGTAAAACTCTCCTTTAAAGTAATCAAATAAGGTTTAGATTGAAAAGAAATCTCTTAGGCCAAAATCAATTGCAAAACTCAACCAAAGACCACAAAATTATACCAGTCTGAGAGAATAGAGGGTTTGTTTAGTGCTGGCAAAGGGGAGATGGAAGGACTCAGAAGGACAAAACCACTCTGACAGGAGGGATGTAGATGCCAAAATCCAGGAGTTCAAAAGGAGTTCAAAATGGTGGAGGACTCACCTTAGCTTCCTTTTATACTCATCTTCAGAAACAAACTCTCCAGGGAACTCAGGAGCTTCTATTGCTCCCCACTCTGGTGACAACTAAAATATAAGGAAATAAAGAAACATCACATTTCAAAGCTTTTTCTAAGTATTTTTATCAATGCACACTGAGGAATATCCTGTATTCTGAACAATTCCTAAACTAGTGTGAAGGTTTTGAGCTGGAGGATGATTTGATGTGTCAAACCCAAGAACCCTACAAACATTTTATCACTGAAAGCATGAAAAAGTCCAATCATGTTACAACAACCTCCTCATACTCCTTGCTAAAGGGATGGCTCCAAACTTGCAAAGGGGAAAAAGTAATTTTACATGAATAAAAGAAACACACCTTTAATTTCTTATCCAGATAAGCTGGAGAGACCCAACCCTGGCGAGATGGGCTGGATTTGGTGGGTTTAGTCCTGACCAGCCATTTCAGAGGATGAGCTGAGTCAAGGACTTCCACATATTGACCTTCCTTCAAAGTTATGGTCTCCCTGTCAGGAGCAGCAGGCACATAGTCAGCTGTCACCATGTAGACATCAAAGATCTGCAGGAAAGAAATGAGAGTTATTTTGGGATCTGAAAATACAACACAGTAACACCAGCAGAACATCAATGCTGTGCTCAGTGTTTTATTTTCCAGCCCTTGATGGGCAACTAGAATCACTGCTGGCTTTTTTTGCCAGTGGAAGACTGAGTTTCAGGCCATAGTTTCAAAACCATGTGAGATATTTGGGATTTACACTAAGAGGTTGGAATAGGTTGCCCAGAGATGTGGTGGAGGACCCATCCCTGGAGACATTCAAAGCCAGGCTTGATGAGGATCTGAGCAACCTGACCTAGTGCAATATGTCCCTTGGGGCTGGGCCTTTGAAGGTCCCTTCCAACCCTGTGATTCTAATAGATGAAATAGATTTTTCTCTCAAAGCAAAATAAATGGTGGTCCTGAAAAATCTTCATGTTAATTATTCCATAGTTTTGTTAATTAAGCAGCATTTGAAATCAATGACAAAAAAATGTATAATTTTTACGTAAAATTCTAATTTTTTCTCAGGAGGAACTTGTCAACGAAGTTCTTCTGAGCCAGATCTGCCACAGAAAATCAAGCTCTGACTTTCTGAAGCTCAGATGTGAAAGCAAAAAGTGCCAATGGGTGTATTTTCACCAAGTTGATTTAGATAATTTGTTGGAAATCACACAAACATCAGGATTTGTTCTTTGTATCAATGACTCAATATTTAACTACAGCCTACATCTACCTAAAGTGAAATGCAGTGAAATGCTTATCCCTAAGGGGATGAAGAGCCTTAAATCATAGGAGATTTATTCTTCTAAGTAAAGTTTTCTCCATATAACACACCTCTCCTCTGGAATCCCCATCTTCAGACTCAGAGGAGGACTCCTGAGCAATGGATGAAGGTCTGGATCGTCCATGGCGAGGAGATGCAGAAGGTGTTTTAGATTCATCATCACTTTCTGCACCTGGCACTCGAAGTGTAGCTAAAAATCAAAGCAGAATTGTAAATCAGAGATCTCTAATTTGAACACAAACCACATCTATAACAATTTTCTATTTCAGAAAAGAAATATTCCCTAGGAAGAGAATTTCTCATCTTTTTTTGCCTGTTTATATTTTAGATTAAATGAATAACTGAGACTTTAAATGCATGAAGTTTCATGCCCACTGTACTGCAGGAATATTTGTAGGAGAGAGAATCCCTCTGTTTTTGCTTCAAGATAATATTTTACAGCCAGATAATCAGAACATGATCCTCAAATTAAGATTTTTCATTCAACAAATCATTGCCCTCCTGCCCAGCTGTGCACACACTGATTTTATAATTCCACGACAAGCTAAAAATTGAAGATGTGAGAAGACTCAGGAGTGAAAAATATATGAAAAACTTGAAATACTGAAGACATTCCACTTGTTCTCCACTCTAAATCTTGAAGTTATTCCTATTTCGTTCATTAGACACCATGTGCATCAACTGGACATCAGGCATCCTGGTTTATTGTAATAATTTTTCTCTGAGTTCAAAATCAAGACACAATTTGGGTGGATTCTTACTAAAAATTCTTAACCCTAAGCATCTGCAAATGATCACGTGCTTCTTGTAGGGTGATCATCTCCAAACCTGCTTCAGAAAGCTCAATGATTTATAGTCTAGATGATATTTCTCTACTCTAATTTAATTGCATTTGCTGGGTTGCTTACCCTGACTAATTTTGGCAGATACCATTTCTGAGATACGGGAGGTGAGTTTCTGGAAGAATTCTTCTGAGCCAACATCAGCCAAAGAAATAGGGCTCTTGGGTACACCTTCTCTTCCAGCTTCAAGGTCTCCTGGAAATGAGAGTGTTTTCTATTAAGCAGGTCATGTCTTTGAAAAAAATCATCTTTTTTTTGAGTAACTAAAGCTTCTGTGGAAGGAAGGTCTCATTTTCTTCACTTCCTCTGATTTTAAGGATGTACTTGCTCACATTTCATTCAAATATTTCACTCCTGAACATAGATCAGGCCTAAAAAGTTCCAGCAATTCAAGAAAACAGGACAAAATATGATAACAATGAAAGACAGACAACCTCAGCTGTAGGTGTGAAGGGAGGGAATAAGAGAGAAAGTAATTTCTCTTACCTTCTCTTGTTTCAGGAGGATGAATATCTCTGAAAAAGAAAAAGTAAAACAGATTTACACACTTGGGTGTCTTAGCTTTTGAGACAATTCTCCTTATTCCAATTTTTTAATTCTACTTACCCCAGTGTGGTCATGATAGCTTCTGACACCATCACACGCTCCTGAGTCAGAACTTCAGCTTCTTTCACTGCAAGATTAGGGTTTAACATTAGAGAATAGAAGGTGGAGGATGTTCTTTTAATGTATAACATACAGGCACATTTTTGAGACACAAATTGCTGCTCCTGTAACTCTTGGTACAGTAAAAATGTGGGATTCAAGGAAGGATAACCTAAAAAAAACCAAGTTCTTCACAGCACAGCCCTGACTCCCAGCCTTTATTTGCTTGTCCCACCTCTTACAGAAGGACTTATGCCAGGAAAGGGCCCTGGAAAGCTCTGTCAAAGGGGAATCAAACAACTGTAGCTGTTTTAAGGCAATTTTGTCATGCAAAATACCTCAGCAGAGTGAGGTATTCAAAATATTTTTGTATATTCAAGTAACTGTAGCTGTTTTAAGGCAATTTGGTAATGCAAAATACCTCAGTAGAGTGAACCATTCAAAATAATTTTGTATATTCAAGTAACTGTAGCTGTTTTAAGGCAATTTTGTAATGCAAAATACCTTAGAGTGAAGCATTCAAAATAATTTTTATAGGGTGACTTTTTCCTTTGTACTAAAGTAGCTTGTTTTTTAGACTTTTCTTCTGTTTATACTGAAAAGATGCTGCTGTTAATCCAAGCTAAGGTTAGAAATCTAAAACATTACAGAAGAGTGCAAACACCTGCAAGAGAAGCAAATTTAAAGCTAATCTAAGGAAAACATGTATCTTCTCAGTTGTGATTTGACTAATTTCTTCATCAGCAGAGTTTTTTGTCTCTTAGGCACTGTATGAAGGAGAAATATGAAAAAAAAATCTTTGTGTAGTAAGAAATATTTACCATCTGCAACTTCCAGGTTGGCAGTGCAGATGGACTGGCCAGCCTTGTTGGTAGCAATGCAGGTATAAGCTCCACTGTACTTCTTTTTGACATCCAAGAGAATTAAACTGTGATGCATGTTTGAACTGGCCAGTTTATATCCAGGGGTGTCTGCTTTGATCCACAGGATGTCTTCTCGAGATACTTCCTTCAGCCAAGTAATAGTTGGTGGTGGATGTCCTAAAGGAGAACCAAAGTGATGAGCTTTTGTTTTCCTGATGGTGTTTCTTCCTTTAAAATTCTGAGCCCTGCTTTCAATAAATGCTCTTTTAATCTGCTCCATGATTCTTTCCCAACAAAAAGAGGAGAAATAAAGGGTCATAAAGCTTTCTGCAGCACACTCATAAGGATGTGAAACCTTTCTGTAAAAGCAAAGCTGATGATTAACACATCTAATAAGACTAATAAGAGTTGGAACTAGATGATCTTTAAGGTCCCTTCCAACCCAAACTATTCTGTGATTCTGTGATTATCTCTACTTTTATACACAGGAAAATAGAGGTGAAAGTGAGTAAGGAGACGAGTTCAAAAAGGACAGGGAGAGTCTAGTGCAGAGCCATGAGGATGATGAAGGGATGGGAAAATTTCCTTTCTGAGGAAAGGCTGAGGGAGCTGGGTCTCTTCAGCTTGGAGGAAAGGAGATTGAGGGGTTACCTCATTCGTGGTCATAAATATGGAAAGGGAGAGTGTCAGGAGGATGGAGCCAGGCTCTTCTCAGTGACCTCCAATGATAGGACAAGGGGCAATGGGGTGCAAGTGGGAACATAGGAAGTTCCACAGAAATAAGAGAAAATTTTTCCATGGTGAGGGTGACAGAACAGTGCCACAGGCTGCCCAGAGAGATTGTGGGCTCTCCTCTGGAGACATTCAAAGTCCACCTGGATGCCTTCCTGTGTGACCTGATCTGGGTGTTCCTGCTCTGGGAGGGGGATTGGACTAGATGATCTCTTGAGGTTCCTTCCAATCCTGAAATTTTCTGATTTTGTGATTTTGTGAAGATACATTTTTGTAGAGCACATAAAGTCTCTTATAAAGTTGAGAGTCCCAGACTTCAGACAGAGAAGATTAAGGTACAATGGCTTTGGTTTGAGAGAGTCTAGAATGTAACCCAAGATAAGGTGTTTATTCACTTACCTTCCACTTTGACAGACAAGGTGATGCTTGCACCTTTTTTCACCTTTTTATTAGTAAATCTCTCAAGGAACCTCGGTGGAATCAGCTGCTCATGAGAATCTGAAAATAACATTAATGATGACATTGTTTTATTATTGATGAAACATGGTGACATCTTCTGTGTCAGCTTACTGAAAAATTCCTAGAGATTCTATCATTACCTGCTGTGGTTTCTCTTACCTGTTTCTGAAGGCTCCTCTTTCTCATTAGGATCTGTAAAACAAGGAGAAAAAGGAAAATGTATGTTTTATAGGCAAAAGACTCTAGAGAAGTGACATATCTCATCTTCAGATCAGAATATGTAGGGATAGGACAAGGGGCAATGGTTTTAAACTAGAGCAGGGAAGGACTATATGAGACATCAGGAAGAAGTTCTTCACCATGGTGGTGGTGAGACACCAGAAAAGGTTGCCCAGAGAGTTGGTGAGGACCCCATCCCTGGAGACAATCAAGGCCAGGCTTGATGAGGCTTTGAGCAACCTGATATAGTGCAAGATGTCCCTGCTCACTGCATGGGGGTAGGACTAGATGACCTCTGAAGTCTAATTCTAGTTCCGTGATTCAGGACAGATAGTAAATTTACAGGGAACCAAGATTAAGGTGTGCCATCTCTCCCACCACCCTTTACTTTTCTTGATTGGCTCTCTCAAGCAAAACAACTGTAGGAAATAAAAAGAACTATTGGGACAGAGAAAATCAGGGGCCAGAACCATTCCAATACCTACCTCTGACCACCAGCCTGGCTGATGAATATGCAGAACCAGCATTGTTGATGACAAATATGGAGTACTGGCCAGCATCTGCCTTGGTGACATCCCGAATTTCCAGTGAGTGGAATTCCCTTTTGTCAGTCTTCAGGATGCGATCAGAGGGCTTCAGTGGCTGCCCATTCTTGAACCAGTAGAGTCGAGGCTGTGGGTAGCCTGCAAGGAGAAGTTCATAGAATCATTGAATGGTTTGGCTTGGAAGGGAACTTCAAGATCATCTACATCCAACCTCCCTTCCACAGGTAGGGACACCTCCCACTACACCAGGTTGCTCAATGTCTNAGTCAGAAGCCTGTGGTTATGGCTATAGACACAGCCACAGAATGAGACCATCTTAGAATCACAGAATAGTTTGGGTTGGAAGAGACCTTAAAGATCATCGAGTTCCAACCCCCCTGCCATAGGCAGGGACACCTCCCACTAGATCAGGCTGCTCAGTGCCTTGTCCAGCCTGGCCTTAAACACTTCCAGAGAGGGGGCATCCACAACCTCCCTGGGCAACCTCTTACAGTGTTTCACCACCCTCACTGTAAAGAATTTCTTCCTTATATCTAGCCTGAATCTACCTCCTTCCAATTTACAACCATTATTTCTAGTCCTCCCATCACATATCCTATTAAAAAGTCCTACCCCTGCCTTTCTGTAGCCCCCTTCAGGTACTGAGAAGTTACTATGAGGCTCCTGCAAAAACCCTCATTCACCAGCAAAGGCATATTCTTGGTGTTGGTTTGGGCAAACATGGTATAAAAAACACAGACTGGGGTCACAGTTGCAGAAGATCATATGGGAAAAGCTTCTCTAGTATTCCAACCCAGAGTAACTGACAGGGTATGGGCTTCCCTCACCTTTCACCTTCAGGTGAAACTTCGCCAGAGATGCTCCAGGTGCCACGTGAATATCATGAAGCTCATCATAGATCTGGGGCAATTGCTCCTCCTCAGTGGTAGATTCCTCCTGTTCTCGGCTAAGAAGCAATTGCAATTAGAAAGAAGAAAGTCAACAAACCACAAGTTAGGAATCTACAACACCTGCCCTAGGTTGGTTCAGTCTGGCAGTTTTAGAACAATACAATAACAGAATGGTTTAGGTTTTAGGGGACCTTGAAGATCATCAGATCATCTTATTCCAACCTCACTGCCATGGGCAGGGAGATCTCCCCCAAGATCATGTTGCTTCAAAGGCTCACCTGGCCTTAAATCCCTCCACAAGATCTTAGGGCAATGCACACCAATGTCTCACCACTCTCAGAGTGGTGATTGTCCTTCTGGTATCTCATCTAAACCTCTCCTCTTTCAGTGTAAAACCATTTCCCCTCATCTTATGGCTCCCCTCCCTGACCCAGAGTCTCTCCCCAGCTTTTCTGTGGCCCCTTTAGGCATTGGAAGGGGATAAAAGTTCTTCCCAAAGCCTTGTCTTCTCCAGGCTGAAAAACCTCAAGTTTCTCAGCCTGCCCTCATAGTAGAGGCTCCATAGGATTGTCATCAGGACAACAGATTAAAATATGAAAGAGTGGAGTGATAATGTGAGGAAATATCTAGGCTGGCCTGAAGCATGGTCTCTCATGATAGAACTCCAGTTGTTGGAGTTGGTCTGCCTGTTTCTTTCTGAACTTGCCCTGACAGATATAGTAAAACTAAGATTGATGGAAAAGTTCTTATTGATCTTATTGAGTCCAAAGTTAGAAAGAGCTACAGTTCAATATTTTACCTTGAAATATATCCTTTGGCACTGTAGTAAGAGGATGTCTCTGTTGCATCTGCTGCTGTCTCATAGTCTGTGCTGGTCACTGTTAAAAGGAAAAGGAAATATTTTCTGTAATCTGACCTTTGAAATTATTATATTTTTGTTGGCTATAATTATAGCTTCCCTTCTAATTAGTCTGGCAGTATAATTTCATGCTGCAATTGCAGCAGGGTCCCAAGGGCCCTTGGATTATGGAAAACACCTTTGTTTGGCTGAAAAGTTTCTCTCTGAGCTCTGCAAAACCCAAGTGAACCCAAGAGATTTGCAAGTGAAACATTTTATGGGCAATGAGTACATTTGTGTTTAATATAAATGATTCTTCTCTTGAGGGGAAAAAAGAACAAGAAGTATCCACTTCTCCACAGCTCCCCTTTCCCTTGTTTATTGATACATTTTGGAACTTACAGTCCACTCGAAGCTCTGCTTTGGTTGAAGCAACTCCCATGTTGTTTTCAGCCAGGCAACGGTAAACACCCATGTCAGTGGGGACCACAGCTGTGATGATGAGCTGGTGGCACCCTTCCTGGTCCTCATTGATCATGTAGTGGTCATTTTCTTCTATAGCTTTCCCATCTTTGAACCAGCGAACCGTGGGTAAGGGTTTGCCAACCACGATGCAGTCAAAGCTGACTGGGTACCCATCTTGTACCTCTTGGTTTTGGAGCTCAGTCAGGAACATGGGAGCTAAAGTCAGGGGAGTTTGGAGAGAAGAAAGGAAAAAAAAAATCAGGTTAAAAAATAGATTTTTAAGAGCACTGCTACCCAGTGCCTTGGGACTTCTGGTTTGTAGGTTTTTAATTGCAGATGAAAGGAATGACTACCCAGAGGGGTTGTGGATGTCCCCTCTCTGGAGGTGTTTAAGACCAGGATGAACAAAGCACTGAGCAGCCTGATCTAGAGGGAGTTGTCCCTGCCCATGGCAGGGGAGTTGGAACTAGATGATCTTTAAGGTCCCTTCCAACCCAAACTATTCTATGGTTCTATTAAAAAATTCATATATTTTTTAAAAAGTGCTAACTTTCAGCAAATTATCTGCCCCAAATGATAAACAAAGTATTTCTGGAAGTTACTCATGGGTAAAAATCTATAATTTTATCTGTTTTTACCAAAGAATAAAATGGGTTTGCTTCACTCACCTGTATCAGAAGTCAGCAAAGGTGGTGGAGGTCTCACAACTGGTGGTGCAAACTTCCCATAGGTGATTGGTGTTGCCTTCCCGATGCGTAATTCAATTTTTTTAGGGCCTTGTTCCAAAATATCAATCTCCACAGGAATGCCCATGGCCCCAAACATCTCTCTGAAGCGAGTGGCTGCAGTTTTTGCTTCGGCCAGGATTTCAAACTTGATGTAGATGTACTGGTCATCCTCACGGTACGTCTGTTGGTCAACCACCTCTATGTCCCCTTCATCTGCACTGACAAAGAGCTCTTCCTCCACATCAGATATCTCTGTGGAGATCTTGGCCCTGAAGAGCCTGTGAAGTCTCCTTCCTGCTTTACGGAAGGCATCATCCAGCTCACTGCCAGAGGAGCTCTCTGTCTCACTGTCAGTGCTTGCTTTGACCTGCTTCTCCTTGCGAACAACCTGAGGTTCCTGGGTGCCAATCACCACTTTAGCACTGTGTGAAACCTTGCCAAATTTATTGGATGCCTCACAGGTGTATTTACCAGCATCTTTCCTGTCCAGGCCAGTGATAATCAAAGAGCAGGTGCCATCACTGTAGTTGTCTATGTGATAGTAGCGACCATCTGAAAGTTCTTCCCCATCTTTCAGCCAACGGACTTTCATGTCACTTTTGCTGTGGGCCACACACTCCAGGTGGAGGGTGCTTCCAGGCTCACCAGAGAAATCTTTGAAGGTCTCAGTGAACACTGGGCACTCTTGCTGCTTGATCTCTTTCCTGACTTTGTAGCCTTTGAAAGCAGCCTGGATCTTCACAGCAGCCTTGTTCATGGAAGGATCATCTAACTCTGGCAGCTCTGGTTCAGCTGGCTGAGCAGTTGGGGCAGACACAACAGTCTCCACCTTGGTTGTCTCCCACTGTTTCCATAATTTGTCTGTGGAGACTGACTGAACCTTGCTGGTAACACTGATGCTTTTCTTCCCAGCTTTCTTCAGGTAGTTCACCAGTGAAGGAGTTCCAGCTCTAGACTCATCATCTGAGCTTGTGAAAGATAAATCAGCTTCTCCTGTCCTGGCCAGCTCATCACACGTGGAGTACTCTTCTGAGTAATAGTGAGACATCTCTGCCTCCTCCTTCTTCAACTTCTGAAGCTTCTCATCCTCTTCAGGCACTTCACTGATGGAATCCAAGGTGGGCTCTCGGCTCATCCGGCGTTTCTTGGCCAAGGCTTCCCACAGGAGGTGAAGATCTCCCTCCTGAGCAGCCTCAGGGGGCAAGCTGGGCTGCACATGGCCATCCACCAGGTCTTCTGATTGCCTTGCAGGAGGTGCCTCCCTGGCAATCTCTTTTAGCATTGCCACTGTGGGAACTGAGGAGAATTAAATTTAGAAGATTTTAGAAGCCTGTGTGTGAGCTCTGGGAAAGCACATGGAAATATTGTTCTAAAGTCTGGGCATTTAACTAAGCATTACCTTGAGAACAAAAAGTGAATTTGAAATAACTGGACCTAATCCTGGGTAATTTGCTCCAGGTGACTCTTTTAATCAAGGAGATGGACTACTCTGTCTCCAGAAATCCATTCCCATCTCAACCATTCTGGGATTCTACTTATGTACTGATATCACAGCCAAAACCCAATCTTTTTTTTTATATTACTCAGACATGTGAACCCAATAAATAGATTTTATCCTTTTTAAATGTTTCGGCTAGAGAAGATCAAGTCAAACTGTCAGTGGAGCCTGGAAAACTGCTCAGATTCATCCTATTTTACAGCTAGACAGGGCTTTGTTGACTGGTGTGGATGGATCTCCACAGGTTATAATGGAAGCTGAGATTCCCACCTCATATGGGGACATCTGTCTGTTTAGATACATGTAAGTTGGAGGGTTGTGACTCTGTTTCCTCCATGTGGTGCCCCTGTAGCATTCTGAGATGCTCCAGGTTGTCTGTGACAGTTCTCAAATACAACACATGACCTATGAGAGCTCTGAGTCCCTCTAGAGAAGGAGATGGAAGCCAAGAGTGATATCCTGAAGTACCTCAATGGTACTAGATTCCTGTATATGGGACCCTAAATCCCATTCTGGGTGCACAAACCAGGTTCCTAAACACTCTGACTCAAAACAGAATACCCTGAAGCATCTCAAGAAGCACCAAAACTCCATTTAGAGACAACTGTACTCCACCTTAACTATCTGACTGAGGAAAATCTTATCTGAGCAGCTGGAAGCTGTTAAGGACTGAGAAAATACCTGATCAATACCTAACAGGAAGATAACTATTTAAGGATTACTATCAAAGCTCAAAAAAAGGAGATGAATTCCAGACCAAGCTTTGGAGGTTGATGTCCACAGAGAGAACTGAAGTAACATCACAGCAATGCTTGTCATACCTTCAAGACACAAGCTGGCGACAGATTTGACTTCTGGAGAAACCATGCAGGTGTAAGTGTCCTGATCTTCAGGTTTGAATGTGTGAATAATGAGTGTCTGCTTTTTCCCATCTGAGAGGATCTCGTATCTCCCTCCAGCTTTTATTTGTTCTTTTCCTTTGAACCAGGTCACCTTCTCTTCAGTTTCACTTGATAATTCACACTCCAATCGAGCCACCTCCCCTTCTGAGACTGATCCTCCCACCAAAGGGTGGGTGATGCTCACTGGAGGCTCTGGAATAACAAAAAAATTAATCAACACAAGAAATATTTTAAAACTATAAAACATCCAAGCATCCCATCTGTCCTTTATGGCTTCTTCAGCTGTTGCAGACAACCAAAGGAAAAAAAAAAAAGAATGATTGGCAGCATCCAAAATTTGCACTTCCAAAGGTAACATCCAAATAACTTTACAAGCTCTCTCAGCATTTAAATATGAACATGCAAAATTTGCATTTTTCACATTCCTGTGTTTTTGCTGATCTTCATTTACCCATCACCAGTATTCAAGCAATCCTACAGATTCTAGAGGATCTTAATGTTTAGAGAAGTGAAGCAGTTCTAAAGAGAGGCAAGAAAGAAGCAATAAAAAGAATATAAAAAGAGAAGAAGTTATTAGAGGGGGGCTTCATCCCAGTCTTGCAAGTGAAATAAAAATAAATAACTAAAAATTTAAAATTCCTATCTGTATTTGCTTTAGGAAGAGGAATAGTTCTCAAAAAAACCATGAAAAATTGAAAAAAAAAAAATTGTCTTCTTGACTTTGGAAGCAGGTCATACTGTCTGCACAATAGTGATACCCAAAATGAATTCAAGATAAATGCATGAAGCACAGAGATGGTGAGTGGGATGTAAAGCCCACAGCTGAATCCCCAAAAGCAGCAGCTCATCAGTGTAATGTGCCCCTCTGCACATTTCCCTTGGCTGGGGGAACCCAAAATGCCTTGGATTTGTTGTAGACAAAGCAAAAGTGGTGTGATCAATGACAGACTGGCAGTTCTGTTGAAAAAAGTGGATTTTTTTACTATTATTGACATCTGAAGAAATTTGTTGAGCACTGAGATATCAATGAAAGAGTTGCAAGAGAAGAAAGTTTGAGAGAGTGTCTCTCCATCCCACTGTGGCTTCCAAAGCTTCACCAACAGACCAAAGAAACTGTGTTCTCAAGCTTCTCTTTATGAGGATTGTGGAAAAAGACAGGCAAATGTTACAATGAAAGAGAATGATGGGTGAAGAAGACAACACTGCCCACCCTCTGCATTGGCACCAAAGTCTCTGTTACCCCAAATGCATCCCAACATGCTCCTTTTGACTCATTCCATCTCAGCTCCACCAAAAAAAAAAAGGAATGCCTGGTGACCAGACAACACATGGATGCCATGCAGGCTGCAAGACAGCTTGCTGCAGCTTGGAGAAATGTTGAGAACTTAAGAAGGCAGCAGGGTTGGTTTCATGGCAGCCTAGAACACTTTCCCCCAAGCTTTTTCTCCTCATGCTCCTTTTGACTCATTCCATTCCAGCTCCACCAAAAAAAAAGGAATTCCTGGTGACCAGACAACACATGGATGCCATGCAGGCTGCAAGACAGCTTGATGCAGCTTGGAGAAAAGAAGTGTTGAGAACTTAAGGAGGCAGCAGGGTTGGTTTCATGGCAGCCTAGAACACTTTCCCCCAAGCTTTTTCTCCTCTATTTTGTGGGCAGCAAAGCACTGAAGAGACATGAACTCTTCCAGGAGGTGCCTGGAAGGGGTGAAGCAGACATGCCATGCTAAACACAAGGCCTACAGCAGCTTGAGGTCCTCCATGGGGGCCATCTCTTCTTTCTCACCTAGCTGCACCATCTGAGGGAAGTGCACTGGTTCACTGGCCCCAACTTTGTTTATGGCTGAGACACGGAATCTGTAGGGTTCCCCTGGGGTGAGACCATCCACCACAAACTCTGTTTTTGGGATAATGGCCTTGCTGCAGGACTGCCAGCCAACACCTGGGATTTTCCTCTCCACGTTGTAGCCCAGGATGTCACAGCCACCAGCGCCCGACGGCTTGCACCAAGACAGAGTGACAGAGTGGCTGCTCTTACTTAAAACTTCTGGTTCTTCAGGTGGATCAGGGTGGGCTGAAGGCACAACAGAGATCCCATGACATATGGGCATGAGCAATAATGCTTTGAGCTGAAACGACCAAGAACCTTCTACAAGCAATGAGAAGCACAATAAATTTGGTATGTGTCATACTGTAGTTGAGTGGGGACATTCTCCTGCCTATGACCCAAACTTTGTGTCACTGAGTTTTCCTTTGTGCCCCCTGACCTACACAAACATTATTTTTCAACTTAAAGGTACTTATTGGGATTTATCTTTCATGTTGAAGCTGAAATAATAATAACAACAATAATTATAATAATAATGGTATATTTTATATAATTATTAAATTAATTTATCATTGTTATTTTTATTGGCTTTATTATTTTTATTATTACCCAGAGAAGTCGTGGATGCCCCCTCCCTGGAGGCATTTAAGGCCAAGCTGGATGATGCACTGAGCAGCCTGGTCTAGTGGGAGGTGTCCCTGCCCATGGCAAGGGGGTTGGAACTAAATAATCTTTAAGGTCCCTTCCAACCCAAACCATTTAACTCTGAGCAAATTGATTTCCTTGGGACTCAACCTTGAATTTTATTAAAAGATCCCACTTAAAAGCTGGCCACCTTTTCTACCATAGCCTCATGCTTTGTACCTTCTGATGAAGAACAGTTTGTGGTCAAAAAACAAGTTGCTCAGCAACATATTCCCAGGCTAAGAACAATAGTTTGTGACAGATGAAGCAGAGAGAAAAGACTTAATATAAAGATTAGAAAATTCAATATCATAGCTCAGTATCAAAGTCTGATAATCCAAGTGACACTGGCTAGAAGGACAGACACTTACCCAATACAGTTAATTTGGCTGATGCAATTGCTTCTCTGGAAGCAAAAGTCACCTCCCCAGAGTGATGTGGTTGAGCTTTTTTCAGAATAAGTTTGTATTCATTTCCATTTGCTTGTATCTCCCAGTCCTCGTCCGACTGAATCTCGGTGCCATTGTTGTACCAGGAAACTTCATGAATTGGCACAGCCTCACTGAGAACACACCTAAATGTAGCTTTGTCCTCTGGAGAGACTTCCACATCTCTGAGAGGCTGCAAGATCTGCAGACGCCATCCTGTACATAACAGGTAATATAGAACTCAGTATTGTCTATGTATGCACATTACTGCATCCTGAGCACTGGACAGCCTGGTCTAGTGGGAGATGTCCCTGCCTATGGCAAGGGGGTTGGAACATGATGATCTTTAAGGTCCCTTCCAACCCAAATTATTCTATGATTATATACATATATAAATACATGACTCTACTCAGCTCTGGTGAGGCCCCAACTGCAGTATTGTGTCCAGTTCTGGAGCCCTCAACATAAGAAGGACATTGAGCTGTTGGATCAGGTCCAAAGAAAGGCTATTAAGATGATCAAAGGGCTGGAGCAACTGCCTTATGAAGACAGGCTGAAGGAGTTGAGATTGTTCATCCTGGAGAAGAGAAGGCTCAGGGAGAACCTCAGAGTAGCTTCTCAGTACCTGAAGGGGGCTACAGAAAGGCTGGAGTAGGTCTTTTTAATAGGATATGTGATGGTAGGACNTTTGAGCTTTCAACACTGTTCCACATGACTTCCTGATGTCAAAGTTGGCAGAGCACAGAGCAATGGATGGACCATTCAGTGAGCAAGAAATTGGCTGCATGGTTGCACCCAAAGAATTTGGTGAGAGCCTCAACCTCACATCGGAAGCCAGAGTTTGAGTGGAGACTTAGATAAGAAGTAGCAACAAATGGAACTTTACCCCTCTAATATTTATCATGTTTTCCTGGCTCATTTGCCCTTTCCATCCTGAAGTTTAAAGATTTCCCTAGCACAAGTTCTGGAGTTACCTTTCACCGTCAGGAAGGCTGAGGTCACTGCATCACTGCACATGAAGGTCACCCTGCAGCTGTCCTGAGGAGTGAGGTTCTTCAGCAGCAGGAGATGCCGTCGTCCATTCTCAAAGTAAACCATCTCAGTGTTCTCTGTGGTTTTGGCAGGCTCATCATCAATCAGCCAGTTGTAGTTGTAGCACTCAGGTTTGGACAGGTAGCATTCAAACAGGGCTTCCCCTCCTTCCACAGCTTCCACGTTCTCCAAGCCTTGGACAATGCTGTTCTTGGCTGGCAAAGGAAGACAACAAAGAGCATTAATTGTTTGTCTACACATCAGAATGTAACAAGCCTTGGATGGTCTGGATGATTCTCATTGCTGGAAAGCTGAGGGAAAGGAGGTGCTTGAGATGTTTGTTGTTCATTTCAACCATGGTCTGACACAGACCTGCATTTATGGAGTCACAGAATAGTTTAGGGACCTTGAAGATCCAAACTTGGAAGGGAATGTTAGAAGGAACCTTGAGGTTCCAATCCTTTACATCTCCCACTAGACCAAGTTGCTCAAAGCCCTGTCCAACCTGACCTCAAACACCTCCAGGGATAAGGCATCCACAGCTTCTCTGGGCAACCTGGGACAGTGTTTCACCACCCTCAGAGAGAAAATTGCCTCCTAATATCCAATTTAATTCTTCTCTCTTTCAGTTTAAAACTTTTGGTTTTAGTCCTATCACTTCCACTCTCTCATCCAGAGTCCCTCCCCAGCTTTTCTGGACTCTTCAGGGACTGGAAGGGGCTCTAAAACTCTCCTTGGAGCCTTCTCTTTTCAAGGCTGAAAGGTTCAAACTCTCAGCCCAACCTTTTAGGAGAAGTGCTCCAGCCTTCTGATCATCTTATTCCTCCAAAAGACATTTCAAGTAGTGAAATACTTAAAGAATTAAGATAAATCTCTAGGACCTCTAGCATTTCATCTAGACTTCTCCCAAAAATGTCACCAATTTTCAAATACATTAAAAAATGTTGATGGTTATAGGAATCAGACCAATAACTGATAGCTCATTTTCAAATAAATTCAAAAATGTTGATGCTGATATGAATCAGCCTAATCAACAAGATAAATTTCTTCTGTCCCACAGCAGGATCTGTTTCCCACAGATGTCCCAAGCAGTGAATTCTCATCACCAGTGAGGAGACAGGAATCCACTGAGATCTTCTGACATAAATCTTACTGTCTTTCACACAAAGCAAATGCAAGAGAATATTTGAGCTGACAAAGGACATGGTGACTCATCTGAATAATAGCACATTTGCAAGTTCTGCCTTTAGGGAACAGCCAAAGAATTAATATCCAAATTCACAGCATTTCCAACAGGAAAAATTCTGAATTATTACAAAAGCTCTGTGATAATGGATTAGGTTTATTTTTTTCATGCATGTGTGGTGAACTGTGGTCAGAAACATGCACCTACCTACACACTCCATTTGCCTGAGGGGGGATTCATGCATCTGTTGGTATTTTTACATGAGCAACCAGCCTGATGTCACATTAAATGTGGGCTGCTGCTTGTGAATATAATTTGTATTAGACAAATTGCATGCACAAGAGTGGAAATGCATAATTGAGTAAATGCAATTTAAACAAATACCATACAAAGGTCAGTAAAACATAAAACACCCTGAGACTGTGTAGATCTTTATAATCTGTAATTATTCTAAGCAAAAAAAAACCCAAAACAAACCCCAAACCAACAACAAAACCCTGAATAATTTACTGAAAAGCAAACAAACTCAAATAATGGTCACTAAAAGAATTGAAATGTGGATCATAAAGTCTTGAAGAATGAATAATTTTATTAGAATAAACCTGAGCTGTTTATTTGAGCACTTTTGGAGCTATGATTTCCATAACTACAAAAAGCAGGCAGCTGTAAATCTTGCCTCCTCCTCTGGGATGGTTTTAAATGATGTTGATCAGCATCTTTTTAAAGCCCTAAAATATAAAAATGCTTACCAATGGAGAAAATAAATAATAGCCTGCTCCTCTGTCCTCTCAGCTCTGATTTGGCCAGGAGGCATAACTGCCCAACAAAACACTAAAATTCAGAAATTAAATCAGAACCTCTGCTCCTGCTGATCCCATTAATTCAGGGCTGGCTGAAAACAATCATTCCATCCACAGCAAGGAAGAAAAAAATGAAAATCTTAAACCTATTTGTAATTTTTTATTTGCTGTTTCTCAAAAGTGCTGATGACCTCTAAGAAGGGAGTTCATGAGTCATCATTATTTGAGATAAATCAAGCACCAAGCTACCTTCAGCTTAGCTAAAAGTAAAATGAAATTCAAACTGTCCATTGGCTACATGTTTTAAGGCACAACTGAGCAATAAAAATCTCACTGCAACAGCAAAAAAGAGTATTCTTATTATTTCTTTGGAGCAACATTCCATCTGTGGCTTCACAATAATTCAGCAGACACATTGCACTGATGCTGTGCTTTGTTGAAGGAGAAGTGTGATGCATTAAGTGGTGCAATAAGTAGAAAATTAATTCGACATGAGTGAAATGTTTCAGTTTCACATCCAATGCCCTGTAACCTGAAGGATTTTCGTTGTTTTTATAAGTACTGGGGAAACATCTGATGTGCCACTTATTGTGAGATGCTGCCATGATTTTTCCACCTCTTATTTGGAACCCATGATAGTCTTCCTTCTCTGGCTGGAAGACCTCACCTTGAACATCAAGTGCAGCCATCACTTTAATGCCTTCAGCTTCACAAGAATAGATGCCAGTGTCTTCTGGGAGTGTGGGTTTAATTTTTAGCATGCTCACATTCCAGTCCTGCTCGATAATCACTCGCTGCCCATCTGCATGTATTTCCTGATCATTTCTCTTCCATGTGGCGTGCACTGGCCTAGAATATTGGCATATGAACTCTGCTGTGCCATCTTCATCAACTGTTATGTCCTGCATGGGACTGACCACTTCAATGGTGGGATCTGTTAACCAACACGTCAGGAAGGACATGCATTAGTCAATCCTCATGGAAATGGCAACTTTATTTTCTTTTTTTATTTTTTTTCTGCAGGGAGCAAGCAGAGTGAAGGTGCAAGAAGCAGGGAGGTGGCCTGAGCACGCTGGGGTTTAGCAGTTTAGTCTGTGCTTGTGTCAGCTTGGAGCAGGATTAAAGCCAAACTCTGCATTAGAATGGGAAAATCACACCAGAAAAACAAGGCCACCAGCAGTTAAGGCTCGTGCTTTAACTTCTGTGAAGAACATCTGATGGGGTTCCCCTCCAGGCTTGGTTTTTCTCCAAGTATTACTGACATTTTTAAGGAAATCTTGTGAAATTTTTATGCTGAAAGGGTTACCAAGCAGTGAAACAGAAGTGATGGATCCATCATCCACAGAGACTCGAGCTGATGTAGTGCTGAGAGATATGGTCCTTGTCATAGTTAGGTTGATGGTTGGACTTGATCTGAAAGGTCCCTTCCTAAGTGATTCTATGCCATCTTTTAGACTAGGAAACATGGGATACTGTGGAAAATACTACAAACTCTACTGGAGGCTTCTTAAATGAGCAAATTGCTCATTGGTAAGATGCAATACTCAATCACCCAGAGAAGCTGTGGCTGTCTCATCCCTATAGGTGTTCAAGGTCAGGTCAAACAGGGCTTTGAGCTATCTGGTCCACAGGGAAGGGTGTTGGAACCAGATGATCTCTGAGGTCCCTTCCAACACAAACCATTCTATGATCCCTATCTTGTGGCAGCAATGGCTCTATGTCCAGAGTTTTTGGCAGCATGAGGAGCAAAATCCAGGACAGCTGTAACAAAAAAAGCTCCTCTGAAGATCCCCAAGGCTGCTTTTAAGCATCCAGTATTTCTTTTGAAATACCAGTTGTGCTTCTTGAGAGGGAGCTGTAGGGTGCAGTAAATACATGTAAATATTGTGAGTTTCCAAAGCTGCCAAGGAATTCCTTTCTGAGATGTTATCTTGGAGCATCCAACATACAACTGCAAGAAAAAGAAAAATCTCAAAGGCTGAAAATGGAAAACATCCTTTGCAATAGAAATACATCAGCTTCCCCACAAAACTGCCAGAGCTAAAGTTTGGCTGTTAGAGAAAGTTTGGGTCTCTTCAGCTTGGAAAAGAGGAGACTGAAGGGTGACCTCATTAATGTTTATAAATATGTAAAGGGTGGGTATCAGGAGGATGGAGCCAGGCTCTTCTCAGTGACCTCCAGTGACAGCACAAGTGGCAATGGGCACAAGCTGGAACATAGGAAGTTCCACAGAAATAAGAGAAAATTTTTCCATGGTGAGGGTGACAGAACAGTGCCACAGGCTGCCCAGAGAGATTGTGGGGTCTCCTCTGGAGACATTCAAAGTCCACCTGGATGCCTTCCTGTGTGACCTGGTCTGAGCGTTCCTGCTCTGGCAGGGGGATTGGACTAGATGATGTCTTGAGGTCCCTTCCAATCACTGATATTCTGAGGTTTTGTGAAAGTTGATACGTGCCCTTCTTTTCAATTACTTGGGCCTCTGTGGGGAATGCTCCTCTTGAAAGGTGGTGCATCAGGTTGAGGATTTGGGATGGCCTAAGCAGACCTTGAGAAGCAAAGACAGCTTTGCAAATGTGTTTTGGAAACTTGTTACAAGGCTTGATCCTACTCTCTAAGTTCTCCTCTAGCACTTTCTGTGTCTATGGAGAAGAGACATCAATGTCAGGTGATGTTCTGCTTACACCAAGTCTGAAGAAGGCAGGAGGTTTATGTGCAGCTGGAGAATACAACATCATCTCCTTTCATAAGATGTAGATGTGCTCCTCAAAACTAAAACCACCTGTGGTGTTGGAGAGGGAAGTTGTCCTGGTTCCACTGCCCCAGTGCTAGGCTAAGACCTTGGTGGCCCCAATACAGCCACGCAGAATGGCAGAAAACTCCTTGGGATTCAGGATCCAGCATGTACAGTGGGACCAATAATCATCCCAATGACTATCAAAGGTCTGTGTGTGAAGGAGCTTGCTTTATCAGTTCTGGAGCTCAGTGTTATTTGCAGCTTGTGGCTACCCTTACTAAATAAGAAAAATATTCATTCAACAGACCCCAAAGTCTGTTTTCTAGTGCAGTGATGGCTGTGACTATTCTAGCAGTCAACAAACAAGGCTAATTTGTCACTGTGTTACCCCAATGTCATTTACCCTTTGGTTTTTAGGAGGAGTTCTGGAACCAACAACATAACAGCCCAAAGTCTTGTCTTGAAACACACAAAGCTCTGTGCCAGTAGCTATGGAGCAGCACAGAGATAATTTTGTGAATTTCCAGCTAGAAAGTACTTCTTTGGTATCATAAAAACTGTTAAAATTAGGATTAAAAAAAAAAAAAGAATTAGATGTTACCACAGTGGTTTATTTTCATCTCTACTGAGATACCAGATTAAAGCCTTGACCCTACAACCCTTTCTCACCTGAATCACTCCAAAAAAAAATTCAACATGGTTGTACCTCTAAGACTTCTTGATGTGATTAGGAGGGACTTGTAGAAGTAGAGGGTTGCAGGATGAAGAACTGTGAAGGGATTTAGTAAAGGTAGCCTGGAGGGCAGAAGCACCAGCACGCTGAGCAAGTCCACAAGTGGCCGTGTGGTTCTTTCTAACAGTGAAATACCTTTGACTAATAATTTAGCTGAAGATATAAGGGACCCAGCTCTGAAGGTGACAGTGCCCGAGTCGTGGCACGCCACATCATTTAGGGTTAAAGTGTGGATCATCCCATCCTGCTCAGAGATTTCTGTCACAAAGTTGTTGTGAAGGGGAGATCCATCAAGCCACCACTGCACGTTCTTCACGCCTGGGTAGGAGAGCTGGCAGGTGAAGGTGGCTGACTCACCCACAAAGACATCTGTGTTCTTTAAACCACTCACTATGACTGCTGCTTCTTCTGCATAACAGAGCAAGAGAAGGTACCAAAGGAAAAAAAGAGCATCAACAACGTGCATCATCACCTCCTGCAGAGCCAGCCCAAGCAACAGTGCAAGTTGTCCAAGAGAGTTAAATTTATAATGCTGTTCCAGAGAAAAAAAATTATCTTAAATCTTCTTTTATGGATTTAGAAGCCACCACCTTCCATCTTGCACCTGCTTGAAAACACAGTGTGTGGGCATCTTCAAATACTGTGTCACTGGGAGGAAATTGTCCTCCATGACCATCTCATGGATGGTTCCTCTCTGTGTTGCAGCTGTCTGCATTGACATTACATGAGGTGGAAGGCAGAGAGGTAGCTGAAGATTTAAAATGTTTGCTCACAGGGCTTTAAAATAATCACACCACCACCAATGGCAGAAGCTTTTGTCAGAAATTACAAGAATCTCATGGTTTTTCACAACCCTTGCTCCAAGCAGATAGTTTCCCAGCAGCCACCATCTGCAGTATGCTCAGTACTTTATTTATAAACACTGGTATAACCTCAACCTCTATATAAATGCTTCTATCTTCACCAAAATCAGAAAATAAATAAATGGACTTGCAAATTCTGAGGCAAGTTTGGCCAGTTCCTCTCAAAGACTTTGGAATAAGAAACCCAGGGAGCAAAATCAGAGAGTTTCCACCTTACCTTGCACGTAGACAGAACATGTGGTGATCTCATATCCAGTGCTACAGGTATAATCCCCACAGTCATCAGGCTCCACGCCATGGATGATCAGCTCAGCAACTGAGCCTTTCAACTTCATCTCATATTTGGCACTGGGCTGAATGACCACCCCTCCTTTTCTCCACTCAACGGGGGCATCAGGCTTGGAGATCTCACAGTGCAAAATGGCTGTTCCCCCTTCTTCTGACTCTACATTTTCCAATTGTTTCTTAAAGAGCACGGGGAGTACTGAGGAAGAGAAACAACTGTATCAGTGACAGTCTTCAGGAGCAAGAGAAACTTGGTTCCAACTTCTCCAGCTTGGCAGTTTTCCTCTTTCTGAACTTGCCTGCTGGTAGTGCCAAGTCCAGAGCAGGACTTGTCCCACACCAACTCACAGCTGTCCTAGAGCCATTTTTAGAGCAGGGGTAGTTTAATTCTATATTAGAATCACAGAATCATAGAATAGTTTGACTTGGAAGGGACCTTAAAGCNNNNCTCTCTTCCAGTCTAAATCCATCTTTCCTAGTCCTGCCATCACATACCCTATTAAAGAGTCCTACCCCAGCCTTTCTGTAGCCCTGTTAGGTATTGAGAAGGTACTATGAGGTCCCCCCTGGGCCTTCTCTTCAACACACTGAACAACTCCAACTCCTTCAGCCTGTTCTCATAAGGCAGTTGCTCCAGCCCTTTCATCATCTTGTTGGCCTCCTCTGGACCTGCTCCAATACCTCAATGTCCTTCTTATTTTGAGGGCTCCAGAAGTGGACACAATACTGAGTGGACACAGAGCTGAGTAGAGGGGCAAAATCACCTCTCTTGAGGAAGAAGTTCTTCACTATGAGGATGGTGAGACACTGGAAGAGGTTGCCTGGAGAGGTGGTGGAAGCCCCGTCCCTGGAGATATTCAAGGTCAGGCTTGCTGAGGCTCTGAGCAAGCTGATCTAATGCAGGATGTCCCTGCTCACTTCAGAGGGTTGGACTAGATGACCTTTGAAGGTCCCTTCCAACTCTATGATCCTTTTATTCTCTTACCTTTAACTTGTAAGGATGCAGAAGTCTGCTGGTCCCCTGAGTCACAAGTGTAATCACCAGCATCTTCAGCCTCTGCATCATAGATGAAGAGCTCAACACGTGTCCCCTCCTGCCGAATCTCATACTTGTCACTGGACTGCAGCACCTTCTCTCCTTTCCTCCACTCCACGTGTGCATTGGGTTTGGTCAGCTCACAGCTCAGCATGGCTGTGCCTCCTTCCTCCACCTCCTCATTCTTCAGCCAGTGTTTGAAGAGCACAGGCAGTGCTTGGGAGGGGGAATGGTGCAAAGAAATAAAAAAAGGAAAAAATAAGTGAAGCAAAAATCAAAAATAGAAGAATGTTTTATTTTAAAGGTACTGATGATGCCATTCATGATGTTCAGGCACAGTTCTGGCTGTATTTGTTTTAAGAGAGTTGTCTTGGGTGGGAAGCCCAAGTCTAAGACAGATAGAAGATGAGGAGGGAGCTAAACCAACCAGGAGGAAAAATGAGTTCTACAGGAGCTGTATTTCTCTCCCCATATCCCAGCCTTCTTCTCACAAAGAATTCCCAACTAACTTCAGTAACAATTTCTAAAGCCAAGGTGGTTTTTTGCTTGTGAGGGTGGTGAAGCACTGGCNGGCTCAAGATTCAAAATAATCACACCACTAATACTGGCAGAAGCTTTTGTCAGAAATTACAAGAATCTCATGGTTTTTCACAACCCTTGCTCCAAGCAGATAGTTTCCCAGCAGCCACCATCTGCAGTATGCTCAGTACTTTATTTATAAACACTGGTATAACCTCAACCTCTATATAAATGCTTCTATCTTCACCAAAATCAGAAAATAAATAAATGGACTTGCAAATTCTGAGACAAGTTTGGCCAGTTCCTCTCAAAGACTTTGGAATAAGAAACCCAGGGAGCAAAATCAGAGAGTTTCCACCTTACCTTGCACGTAGACAGAACATGTGGTGATCTCATATCCAGTGCTACAGGTATAATCCCCACAGTCATCAGGCTCCACGCCATGGATGATCAGCTCAGCAACTGAGCCTTTCAACTTCATCTCATATTTGGCACTGGGCTGAATGACCACCCCTCCTTTTCTCCACTCAACGGGGGCATCAGGCTTGGAGATCTCACAGTGCAAAATGGCTGTTCCCCCTTCTTCTGACTCTACATTTTCCAATTGTTTCTTAAAGAGCACGGGGAGTACTGAGGAGGAGAAACAACTGCATTAGTGACAGTCCTCAGAGGCAAGAGAAACTTGGTTGCAACTTCCCCAGCTGGGCAGTTTTCCTCTTTCTGAACCACAACTTGCCTGCTGGTAGTACCAAGTCCAGAGCAGGACTTGTCCCATAGCAACCCGCAGCTGTCCCAGAGACATTTTTAGAGCAGGGGTAGTTTAATTAGACATTAGAATCACAGAATCATAGAATAGTTTGACTTGGAAGGGACCTTAAAGCTCAATGAGTTCCAACCCCCCTGCCATGGCCAGGGACACCTCCAGGTTGCTCAGTGCCTCATCCAGCCTGGCCTTAAACA